>VZRM01004381.1:682027-777277 GCA_013397955.1 Grantiella picta | reverse complement strand
CCCCCCCCCCCGAAATAAATAAAAGTAATTGGATGCAATATTTTTAACTGGTGAAATATTTCCACTTATATTAAATAATATTTATGCAGAAGTTCTTACAAAAGTAACATTTCATCTAATACTATCTAATCATTGGTTGCTGCAAGATTTTGGTCTTACAGCCATTGATGTTTGAGAGAATTTATTACCAGATTTTACAAAGAAAGTCTTGTTCCTTTTCTGATGTTTCCCTATACTCAGCTACATTCTATTTTTACATTTTGCAGAGGAATACAACTTACTCTGTTTGATTAAATATCCATTTAATTATGGATTAAACTAATAATCATTATTAACAGGACAAATAATATTGTATTGATGATCTTTCAGACACACATTATGAATGGTGAAGAGGCTTCTTGTTTCCCTGTAGTCGAATAATATTTGATTTCAAACTCAATATCTCTAAAAAAAAAAATTAAAGTAATAATATTCCTCTATTCACTCATATTATGTGAAGCCTAGTCTAGCAAATCAAATCAAATCAAATTATCTTTTTGGAATATTTTCACGCAGGGCTAAGCCCCCTGAATTTCAATAGAATCCAGACTGGTCTGATAATAACACCCAAGGACAGTAAGATGATGTTCCAGTTCCTGTGGGGGGAAAGCCTCTACATCCATTTCTAATGCAACTTTTCCAATTTCTTCTTCTCAGCAGTTTTTCATATCAATCTTTTTTAGCTAAGAAGTGCTGAGGAAAACTTACATCATCTGGTTGATTATAAATAGGAGAACAATTGTCACTTTTCAGAAACAGAAATTCTGTAAAATGAAGACAAAATGAGTGGGTAATTTAAGATTGCTCTGGTGGATCAAGTTTGGAAAACAAATGTTCCTTCCAGGTAATCTTACCTTGTTGCCCAGAGAGGTTGTCTTCATCCTCAGAGCTTTCAAAGTCTTGCTGGTTAAACCACTGAGCAACCTGGCCTGATTTCCCAGTTGATTCTGTTGTGGGGAAGTACAAGAGACCTCCTGAGGTCTCTTCCAGTCTGAACTATTGTGCTGGTTTTGGCTGGGGTGGAGTTAATTTCCCTCCCAGGGGCTGCTGTGGGTCTGTTTTGGGTTTGTGCTGAACACAGGGTTGATAACAGAGATGTTTTTGTCACTGCTGAGCAGGGCTTGCACAGAGCCAAGGCCTTTTCTGCTTTTCCTGCTGCCATGCTGCTGAGGAAGCTGGGGGTGCCTGGGAGGGTGGAGGAGACACAGCCTGGACAGGTGACCCCAGCTGACCAAAGGGACGTTCCAGACCAGGTGACATCATTATATATCAGTGTATAAAGTGGGGAGATGGAGGAAGGGGAGATGCTTGCAGTGATGATGTTTGTCTGCCCAAGTCACTGTTCCCTGTGCTGGGGCTCTGCCCTCCTGGAGATTCTGAACACCTCCTGCCCATGGGAAGCAGGGAATTCATTCATTGTTTTGCTTTGCTTGTGTGTGTGGCTTTTGCTTTCCCTGTTTAACTGTCTATATTTTAAGCCATGAGTTTTCTAGGTTTTACCCTTCTGACTCTCTCCCCAGTCCTGCTGGTGGGGTAGTGAGCGAGTGCTGCCTGGACCTTGGTTGCTAGCTGGGATGAAACAACGGCAACCATTTATCCTATGATCCATTTACAATTCCCACCTAGTATTCAACAAAATTAGGGGCATTCATGAAGCCACCAGCACCTTTATGCCTGCAAAGCCGGCAATGCTAAGTCCATCCCACTACACTATATAAATATAGGTAGTCACATTCATGCTGTCCTATATTGGGAGACAATGCCTCCCTAACCAAGATATTGTTCAGAACCACTACACTCGGATAGGAACCCCATGAATTGTACTACTAAGTAACTTAATTAACTCACAATGAAGAAAACCAAAATATTAATGTCTCTGAATGCCTAGTACATATTTTTCCTCTCTAAGGCAAAAAACCCAGAAAACCAGAACAATCTGATGCATTATGATCTATCTTTTAGATGTGCAGACCTATGTTTATGAATATTATAATTACAAATATCTTTACCTGAGCATCTCCCCCTGCAACATATATTAATGTAATTTCCATCTATCCTACTTTTTATTTTCTTTTATTTCAGAACAAATAAACGTGCAGTGAAGTGTGTTCTTTTGATAATCTCCTTTGGACTTATTTATTTGGATTTATTTTTAGTATACCTTCTCACCCTAGTGTTCAACTTACTACTTAGCTACATCACATCAAATAAATACACCTCCTGTACAAATCCAGGCCATTATTAAAACTTAGACTTATAAAATATACCTTCAAAAGAAAGTGGTGGCTTGGCAAGGAAGTTGTGGGCCATTCTCTTTAAGATTTTGATAAACCACTTCTTGACAAACCAAATTACGAAAAGATAACCTGTGGGTAAAAGATCAAATCCTTGCCTTAAAATCTGGTATCGTATGAGAAGGTGGCACGGAAAGCAAACGACAGATGTGCTACTCCCATAATATCTCCACTGATGGCAACTACCCTTCAGGGTTTTGTTCTGGCCAGAAGCTTGCAATGCCTGAAGGCATTGGATCGGGACATAACACAGTGAAATAGTGTTCTGCCTCTTAACATCCTGACTTCAGGATTTGTGAGTTACTACATTAGTCTTAGGCTGACAATGCGGCAGCAATTTCTCTCCCTTTTTGTTTCCTTTTTTCGTCCTTATATGTTCAAAGACAGCAAGTGGTCTATGGATTGTAACTACAATGTTCTTTTCATGCTTTGTATATGACACTCATCTGTCCTGGCTTCTCATTTATCCTGTCAGGTAGCTTTGGTTTAATAGCAGGTGGCACTTCAGCTCTCTTGGTCCACTAATTTTTACTGAGGTATGGGAAGAAACTAAGTTTATGCAACTTATTTTCATCTTGGTGCATGTAAATGTCAAACAGGGAGTTGAAAATCCAACCTGAAACATGGGAAGAAAAATCTTCCAGCATTCAGTAATATTTGCATTTTATTATTACTAATGACTTCATTTTTCACAGTTGTAGATAAGCGTTAGGACAGCCACATCACTGTGATTCATCAACAGAAGCCTGCTTTATCACACTGTTGTATGAAAAAAACCTTTTGTAATGCTTTATACTTTAGTGGTTTTAAGAGATCAGCATTCATCATTCTCTATCTTGTTGGGCAACACTTCTCCGAGAAAAGCTAGAAATTGAATTGATTTTCCCAACTTTATTAAAGAATCGGTAAAGCAGCGAAGTGTTATTGGTCATGCCTGTCTTGCAGTCTGCTTTCAATTGCAGGCCCTATTGTCATGTACATGGAAAGCAACTGTAAGTGCAAACGAGATAGTAAGGAAAATGGCACTTGCCGGAGAACACAGAACGCTCTATTCAGGACCTTTCGCAGGATTTGCTCTGAAATTACGATTGTACCTTCGGTTACTTTATAAACTTATTTTCTGCCTATTACTGAAACAGATGAAGTGTTTCTCTCCAGGAAGGGTGGTTCACAAAAGTGCTTAGGTTTTAGATTACTAGGATTTTCTACATTGTGCAACAAACAGAGAGAAAGTGGTACACAACCCCTGCAGTCCTTGTTTCCTAGAGGAAGCTGTGTATGCATTATGTGCATAGGAGAAAGTAACTTGTGTTACATTTTTGCTGATAGTTTAAATTACAAATTAGTATGCTACAATAAGAAACATTGTAAATGGGGAAAGTCTGAACTCCCGAGTAAGAAAATAGAGGGTTTAAAAACAATCCCTGCTGATTCTTTCCTTTTAATTGATTTTTCCAAAGAAACTTTTAACAGTTGCAAGTTTAACTTTACAGATTGCAACAATATGCACACAACAGCCTCTAGATGCCCCGGAAGAATGTCCCTGCGCTATTTCTGAAGCTACCAGTGCTAATACAGCTGTTCTTGCTCCTTCCACAACCTCTATTTTCACTCCTGATGCAGCCTCTAAAGCTGCATAGAAAGAAACCAATAAAAAGTCGCATCCCTTGCACCTTGGAAAACCAAAACAAAACTCGGGCTGGATGTTGAGCTTCTCTCAGGAGCATTATACAACAGAAACACTTTGTTCTGACCTTCCCGTTCAGTAGTCAATACACAAATCCTTTTTTATATTAGGAAAATCAGTGCTGCTGCTGTTTAATTACTGTTATCATGACAGTATACTGGCAGCTTAGACACCACTTGCGGCCTGAAAACCAGGAAATATAAAAGTGACAACAACAGCAAAAGCTTTACAATTTGAGTAAAATAAAAGACATACTTGCAGACGAAGTACTGGGAAATAACAAAAAACTGTCAGGACAACAGTCTGCAAACACAGGATTTCATTTCCTGCCTATGGATTTAAGAAGGATGAAGTAAGACAATGGGAAAGCTTTGTTGATGTTTACAAGAAGCTCCTTCATGACTTTTTTTTTTGCATGGCTGCAAGGACACTAATTACTTCTAGAGTTAGATATTGCATTCAAACAGTTGCATTTGGAAACCTATAATGAAAATGAAATTCTGAATTTTTCAGCTCCTCTTTTGGCACCAATGCCTGCACCACATCTTGTGACAGTAATTTCCCTGCCTTGTAATCAGCACAGCTATACCACCTTGGCTCAGCAAAAGTTTAAAAAAAAAAAAAAATAGGGAGAAATGTTGATGGGATGAAAATTATTTATAAACTTTCAGCATAAGGATATTTAGCCATGTGTCAGCTTGAGGATTCCTCCACAGATAACTTATCTAGCATGGATAATGATTACTTCATACTGAAGAAAGGGCAGAACAAGCTTGGGAAACAATAAGATAAAGAATATAGAAAAGTGTCCATAAATATCAGAGAAATCTGGGGGAGATTTTATTTACTTTGATTTAATTTATTGGAACCTGAATATATGATCTGCAATCCCCTGCAATCACTAGCGAACAAGGAGAAAAAATGTTTTCACCATCCACATGGTGAAGGTGGAACATCCACTTTGAAGGAACAGTTGTCGCTGTTGAGCCACTAGCAAAGAGAAAAGACCCTCCAGAAGTTGTATGGATCAAAGAGATTTATTTTTTTATTTTCCCAACTTATATAGACTTTTCAGAGGTCACTCAGATTGGTCAGTCCAAAACCTCCCCCTGAGCCTATTGGCCAGGCTTGAACTGCGCACATCTCGAGAAACCGTTTTAATAACATCCAAACTTTATCTTGGTTTATAAAAAACACAAGAAAATTCTCACAGGAAAGATCTGTGCCAGCCACAAACAATTTTTAGATAATTCAGGCTTTTTCCTTTACCATCAACACCACTCCCAGTATGTTGTTTTGGACATTCCTCCTGTAAAGGCTTAAGAGAAACCCTATATATTTTGCTTTGTAGGTAATAATTGCAGTCTTAAGTTAATAAATAACAACCTTTAGTAACCAAAGTGAGTGCATAGTGACATAAAAATGATTATTCTTCTGCAAGTTGATTGATTAAAAGTGTGTCTCCAGCTGCATAAAATTGCAAGATTTTGTCCATGTAATATAAAAGTGGCAAACACAAGCTCAAAAGACATTTTATGGAGTGTGGTGGGAAAATTCTTTTCTACCACACTCTTCTAGTCTTATCATATGCGAGAAAGACAGTTTTGGTTGAGAAAAAAGGTCAACTTTAAAAATAAAGATTGAACTAGCTATTTCAAACCAAATCTGGATACTTTGGCGAAGCTGGGAGTGCTTGGATCTGTATTTGTATTTAATTTCGTATGAGCCAGCCACAACATTTGAATCCAAATTCATATCAGAACTGTAACAGTCTTGGAGGATGTTCAGATGGAATAGTCTGGCTTGAAACTATGGTTAGTTTCCAAATGGTATGAAATTTGCTGTGAATTGGGACTTTTCCATGCTTGTGAAACAATAAAGGCTGCTTCTTGGGCTGATATGAGATTTTCTCTAACGCTTCTCTTTTGCAGAAAGCTTAATATATATACCACAAGGTAATGTGGAGAGCTCATCACCAGGCTGGAATCCAGTTTATAAAGAACTTTTACATGGATCTGTGCCTTCATTTCTATCACACCTTTAGGAATTGCATCAAGGTACGAAATGTGTGCCTCTAAAATACCATAAAACACATTATATTCTCAGTTCTGTGTACAAAAGAGAGGCTGTACACATAATTACAAACACATAGCTATGATGTATGTCTCTCTTTATGTATCAAGGCTCATCATAAGAGTATTTTGATTTTATCCTGAGTCAGTGCATTGCATATAATGTCAAATTCATGCTGGATTATTTGCACCTCTTGCCTTGTACAGCTCTTAGGCCCAAGTGCCTCCCCAGCACACACTGTTTCCACACAGGAACAGGCCCAGAATACAGAACCATCCCTCCTTCCTGTGGTGCCCATGTACATGCACAGAATATTTCGAAAAACTGCACAGATTCCTCTCTGCAAGTTGTATCTTTTTTCTGGCTAAACCCTTGCTCTCTGAGATTGTTGGTGTCTTTGTGAAATAAGAGGAGACTGTCTCAGCCCCTCAGGTCCACAGTGGTGGTGGTAGCCCTTCTGAAATCACAGATGGAGGAACATAGATTTATTTGGAGAAGGGCACATGCTATTGTCTCATATAGCTATCTGGAAATATTTTTAAACTCCGTCTGAAAACTGTAAAAGCTTTTATTTGTCAAAACACATTAATACGAAAATGTATGAACTAGTGGTCTGTGGCAATTCGGATGTCATCTTCTGGGACTGCTGTTTTTACTGGAATTTAATTAATTTTATGGTTCTACTGAATATTTTCTGATTAGTATTTCTTTTGTGTTCTTTTTTATGGTGCAGAGGAAATTACTATTAAGTCTCACCATCTCCACAGGACCATAGGAAGAAGGTAACACAGCCGAATTCATTCTCAGTTATTCTTCGCAGGGTACGAATAGCAGTATCATTTATTTTTTTGCAGCAAATCAGTGTTGCAGAGCAGGCCTGTAGCCATGTCTGTGGAATCAGGACGGCAGACCACATATCCCACTTGCTCACACACATTCCTTTTATATCCTCTGGCACCAAGTCGTTTCAGGTGCTACCTGTTTGGGGCACTGAACAGCAGCGAGTTGGAAAACAATCTTTTCTCCAGTAACCACCTGAGCTTCAAGTGCTGTCGGTAAATGCAAAAGCTAATTCCTCAGTTTAGTTGACTGCTTCTTGAGATCATGCAGTCAATGTTAAAATGCCCTCACAGCAGCCATCTCTTGGTTATTTCTCCTTCACATATAGACCTGAGGATCAGCCATGGCTGGGGTATCCTTCCGTGGCAGCCAAGGAATTTTCTATGGATAAGAAATCCTCAATTACTCCAAATCCTCATTTACTCCAAACACTCTTATTTTCTTATAAGAGGACTCTGGTTTTAAACAAACTGCTCATTTGCCCAAACTTCAGAGGCACATGGGAGCAAAAATAGAGCAAAATTCTGATATGGGAGACAGCCAAGCAAGAGGAATCTTTTAAAACCAGTGCAGCCTCAAGGAAGAGTACATTCAGAATGCTACATATTGCATGTTTAATAATTAAATATGACTTGACACCCACAATTCATGTCTTAGCCAAAGAAACGGAAATATGCAAGTCCATCTTTAATAAGGACAACACAGGACAGTATCTCAGCTAAGCTTATTTTAAAGAAGAAGGTACAAGCATATAAGCCGATCAGCTTTTATATGGGTTTCTGCTCTGGATTCTTTAGAGAGTCATCCTTATTTTAAAAAAATAAGCTTTTCAGAGCATGTGTAGCTGAAATCTTTCTATTAATCTGAATCAATTAGATTTAAAAAGAAATGATGGACTCTTTACAGAGACAGGTTTAGCATTATCACATTGGTGACAGACCGATGCATGGGGTTTCAGTAGCATTACCTAAATATAGTGCCTGGCTCACGGATTTTCAGAAGCTGTAAGAGATCTCTCTGAAGGACAACAAAGAAATGGGAAAGAAGGGGATTTTCTTCAACTGAAATGAATGCAAATGGCACCTCCATTCATTTAATTTGCACCAATCTGACACCTTTTCCTTTCCGTTTCACAGAAAAAAATAGGAGATAATAGGGAAATAGTAATGGTATACGTGGACAGAGTCTGACCATTAAAATGTTTACCATTCCAGCATGATGCCTGCAGATGTAATAAAATTGAAACTGGGGAGGTGTTAGAATTGCTGCCGGTTTCTATTCATTTGAATGGCAGCAACCCAGAATTCTGTCTTATGGTTTCATGTAGAGGGTCAATCCATTATCTTTCTTTCTTCCTGGGATCAAATAGCATTTTTGTGAGGATTAGGTCTCTCTGGCGTGCTGAAGTGGAACCAATGCACAGAGGGTTGAATTTTGAACCTACTTTAAATTGAACTGCTTTAAGAAATGGTGAGTTGACATAAAAATTGAACTTGAAAATATTAAATGGATTTTTAAAGGTTTAAAACATGAAGAATCTCTAAAAAAATGCTCACATAATAACCCATCTACCACCCAGAAATGTCACAAACCTAAATATTAAGAACACTGGAACAAATTAGGTAGCTTAAAATATGACACAGGTTGCCCCCCCATGTTCTGTCTATATGGTGAAAAACATATAACATACAGAAATAAAAGGATGCTGTGAACTTTTTAGAATGGGATAGAATGAAGAGAGGTAAAGGAGTAAAAATATTCTGTTATGCAACATAAGTGTACACTCTAATTTTCAATGGCAAGAGTTAGGAAAATATACCATGGACATTCACTAAAAATAGGATAAGAGGGTATTGAAGAACTGTATCTATAGTTTTTAACATAAGGATGCATTTTGTTTTATTGAAGAAAAGATTTCTTCATCAAGGTCATATCAATTTTGTATATAATTAAAAAAAAACTTAAAAGCATTTAGCAAAACAGTGTTTACTTATGAGAACTTCAGATTTAGGAAAGAATGCAAATATTTATTTACTACTCTATAATTGACAGTCTTCACAAGGAGGAAACAGCAATACCAAAACCAAATAAATAAAGTCTGTAAAAGACAATTATTGAAGAGTTTCAAGGAAGAAAGTGCAAGCTGGCTCAGAAATACTTTTTGAATTCTCATTCTTACCTAGCTGTTCTAATTCCTGCTCTGGAAACTGCCAAACAGCCAAACCAGAATGTGCATGAACATTTCTGCATGGAAATCAAAAGGCCATAGGAATGCCAGTTCTTACTCACAAATAAGAACTTAAATATAATCAAGTGTTATTAATTAGTTAATAAATTAGTTGCTCAAATATTGATTGAACATTAGTCAATTAGCTGTTCTGAAGTCACAGACCAAATGGATCTTCTTTAGCACCTAAACCCACAACAGGCTTTTAAAGTCAATGTCAAGCACAATTCACAGTTTGAAAAATAATTGCAGTAGCATAGCTAAGCTATGGCTGAAAAGACGCTTTGGAAGGACATGTCTGCTACAATATATAACTTTGTTGTATGCAGAGTTATTTTCCTGCAGAAGGAGAGAACACAAAAGGCCACTGAAGGACATAATTTGAGCTATTTAAACAGATTGATCTGAATACTGATGTTTTGTCCAAAATAGATACACAGAGAGGTCTTTATGGTTTTTCAACAGGGTATGTGATGATGAGACAGCAAAAGTACAGAGTTCATGCAGGTGATTATGAACTTCTATAAGAGAAGCAGTAAGAAATAGAATGAGAAAGCCAGTCTCCTAAAAAACTAAAAATTAAAATTCTATTTTAATAAATGTCTTTAATTTTAACTCTTGCATTTTTAAATCTTAATTCCCTAAGTAAGGGCTACAGTCTCTCTTGCATACCTTTATCTTTAAACCAGGACAAAGTATCTTAGTATTTCTAGCAGAGAAAGAGAAGTAAGTTCTTGTAACCCCTAACTGAGGGAGCATTTCCTCACAAACCACTAAGACAGAAAAGAATTAGAAATTAACTAAGAAGCCAAGAGCCTCCCTAAAGCCCAGTTAGGACAATAATGAGTGCTGCACTTCTCTAAAGTGATCGGCACCTTTAAATAAATGCAACCTGAGCATTGGCAATTAATGGAGTCCACATTTTCCTCCTCCTTGCTGCAGAACAAACTAGAAATGGTCACGACTTTTAGATCATTCTCACAGCCCAAGCAGTTAGCTCTAGGATATAGCAGACTAACAAAAAATATTGCAAGTAAGCATCTTCTTTCACAGCTGGCAAAAATTCGTTTCAATCACATTTGATCAATTCTGGCAAAGTTCTTCCAACCATTTTCTGAATTTCATACAGCAATTCTATAAAGCAAAACCTGAACAATATAAATACTCTATTAAATGGTAAATAGATAAAGGTAGGTAAAGCAGTGAAAAAAAACCCACAATATTTAACAATATTTACTTTTAAGGTTATACCAAGTGCTATATGTACTGCCCATTTGTGCAAGAGTATCCTTCAGAACTAAATGAGATATATAAGTATGTGAAGGCTGAGCTGCTTGTTTTTCTGCTGAAATAAACTCCACTTTTCATCTAATGAGGTTTGCTTTCCAAGAGGAAAAATACTGAAGTGTGTAACTCAGCACAGCAAGTTTACTACTCTTATCTTCAATGAGTCAAGACATTTTTAACATCTGGAACAGCAACTTTGACCAAGTTTTTGATCATCAGTAACTAAGATGGGAATTAAATTAAAAATTTGTCAAATAGGAACCAACTCAGCAGGCTATCAAGATTTGCCTTAGGAACCATATCAGTAACTAGATTAGAAAATATCACCAAAAAAATATCAACATGTCATCTTCAAAAATAGATTTTATAAAGAATTTTTAAGAAATGCTGTTGGCATTGACAGGCAGATTAATCCAAGCATCAAACATCTTAATAGCAAAAATCTGGAACACAAATGAAACTGATAAAACACCAGTGAGATTAATTTAATGTATTTTCTTCATTTAACTGAACTTTGAAAATTTGAAAATAAGCCAGAGATAGAAGGCCTCCACATTACAAACCCTGTAGACTAATTGCTATTGACCACTGCCATATATTACAAATTCTGATGAACAAGAAGAATGCACCTTGATGAGCCAACTCAAATAATAAAGAATCTTTGCCAACTGTTAAGCTTTTCTGAATGCTTAGTTTTACCAAGTTAGAAGTGAAAAATGTATCTAGTATTTTAGAAAAGTTATTAACTTTCAAGTCTTTATACTTTCAATTTGGACTTTACATCCTGTTGCAATTATTTGTTTATTTTTTTGTTTGTTGGGGGACTTTTTTGCCCTTTTTATTTCAGAATATGTATTGTGAAATGTATCAGACAGAGGAACTTTGGTGTAAATTGCTTTGAAGACCTCTTAGAGTATAAATTTGTTGATAGTGCTCTGCTGCTGCAGGCTCTGGGACACAATTAGGCTTGATTTTGAGCTCTATACAAGGGCCAAATTCCTACTGAAATTTGCTTCAGTTCAGTCTCCTAGAGAGAACTAGTTTATTGCTGATAAAAGGCATGAAGACAGTGAAGTGTGAGCTTTATTTTTTCAGCCTTCTTGGAGAATGAAAAAATATGACTTTACCATGCTTGTATTAGATGAACAAGTACCATAAATAGAAAATATAGATAAGGAGAAAACAGTGTTAGTAAAGAACAAATTTAATAATGCCCAGATTATAATCTCTCTTTTAAAAGCTCTACAATTACTATTAACCATCTGATAACTGAGGTTCTGAAAATTACATCCCGTAGGAGTTGTGAATACAGGAAACAAAACTTCAGTTTTGTTCCAAAGCTGGGTTTAATATGCTGGTTTGTGAGAATGTGAAATGTGTTTATGTAGGATAACAGAATGTCAGACTCAAGAGCCATACTTCAGTGTTTAAAAACAGGTTCAACAAAAACACATGGGAGAACTCACATCTGTCTTTATTGGATTGATAGATTTCAAATGAATAAAAGATCTTGTTTTAGTAAATAAATAGATACAACAAATAAACACAGCTATAGGACCAAATACTATTCAGCTTCTAAGTACTGCATCCACAAAGTCCAGCTGACTCATATTTATGAAGAGTTTATCTCAACAAGCTTTACATTTGAAGAACAAGAAAAGCCATAGCAACAAAACCAAGTTAAGGCAGCAAGAATAAATTGTAAATCGGTGACAAATTAGAGTTCTGTCAGAGGACATATCTTGAGCATGGTATCAGGTCTCACATCAAAGATTACCCTAAAAAGTAGAAGATAATTAGCATAAGAAAAGGACAGAAAAAATCCCAAACCTAAACAACATCTCCCTACCACAATAGATGTTTGCTATTTGAAAATTAAAACCACAGCACAATCAGTTCAGAGAGAAAAAGTAAAAGCTCACAGTAACCAACTGGCTAATTCTTTGTATTAGAATCAACATTGCCAACAAGAATAGGGTCTCTTCCTTTGTGTTGCATATCTTTTTCTTAGAAAGACAACCAGGAAGTTTTCCTGGGAAATCAATGCAAATCAAAGTTGTTACCTTAATGCATGACTGTGTCTTTGACACTCCCCTGGAAAGTGCTATTCTCATCTCTCCAGCAGAACATTATGGGAGGGCTGGGCTCAACAAAAACCCATGGCTCTCCAAATCCCACAGCCTTTCCTCTGGCAAAATGCAAAGGAAGTCTATGAAGGGCAAGGTGCTGATGCTTCTCTGTTCACCAATTAAAAATGCCATCAATGACCAATAGCAAATACGAAACAGTGATTTGTTCTGGGCATCTTTCTCTGTTTCCCAAAGAGATGGGAAACAGCATCCAGCAATCACTTGCAGCAAGCTACTGATAAATGATATCCAGCTCCTCAAAACATTTTTCTCCCCTTCAATACTTGTCTTCACCCTTCTCCCTTCCTCTTTGTACCAAATGAAGAGCATTATGTCCTTCCATTGTTTGCTTCTCTCCCACTGAAAGGATTGCCTTCTAATGCCCAAATTTATCTATTTAAAGGGCAGTTACATAATTACAAAATCTGGTTCTGGATCAGAGAACAGCACAATGGATTTCTGTAATCACATCTTAAGAAGATAACCTTTATAAAGAGGATATAATCTTGGCTCCCATAGAAGATAAGATGCGAAAGTAAAGCATAAAAGCTAGAAGTGAAAAAGGATCTTCCAGCTGTAATTCTGTGGAGCTCCATATTCACTTGTAAACAACAGCCATAAGGGTATCAGGAATTCTGGTAAAAGTATTTTTACAGAAAAGAAATCAAACAAAAAAATGAGCAGTTATCATGCTGATCAAAAGACTTGTGGGTCAGACTTGGACTCAAATCCAATGCAACATGCAGAAAAAATACTCTCCAAATTCTTAACGGCTTGGGAGCCATTTGGACAAGTAGATAATCAAGAAAGTACAGAAAAGATGAAACTCTGGCTTTCAGTCAACTGCAACAAGTACCACTTGAGAAACAGAGGCCAGTAGACCACATGATGCATATTCTAGCTTATCTATTTTCTTTTTATTTCTTGGCAAGGCTGTGAGATGGTTCTCCAGACATCAGGCTGCACTGTAATTTTTACTTCATGAGAAATTTACAGTTTCATATCTTTCCTAATGGGATTACTTTAATCATTTACATTTCAGGAAATAACTTGAGTATCAATCACTCTGACTCCAAGTAAGAGCACACAAAAAGGATCAAGATGAATCTAAACGTTGCTTTATTATTAGGGGTTCATTTTTAAAGATCTAGACATGTATTTACAGGAAATCAAAGACAGTATAAAAGACTGGTTGGCTGTGCAAAGGTTCATTTTTATTACATGAGACCTAGAAATAATCATTCTGTTAGAATCACGTTCCTTTATATTTCTTCAGCACCAGCTAATCTGCATAGTTTTCCATACATGTGTGTGCATGGTTTGTGTGCATCAATTCATGTCTGATTTTCATTGTACTCATATTCAGATTTCAGGGACTATTTTATTGTACATAAAAGCTGATAACACCATGGAAAAAAACTTTCATTACATCCCCCTTAGAGGTAGAACTGCTGCAGTTACAATTTATCTATCTCTAGTAGCTACCTGTCATGAGCAATTCTTCCTTTTCCTATCAGGCCATCAAGAGTTCGCTTTTTTATTTTTTATTTTTATAATATTAATGATCAGAAGCAAAACTCCCAAGAATGCCAAGATTCATACAGAGCCACAGTGTGCCATTTGCAAATTCTGTTAAAGTAACATGGCATTAATGGGTATATCAAACCTTGGTTGGGAAGAAAACTGAGCCAGATCTATACATTTGTGAACATTTGGATAACCAGAAAAAAAGCCAACATTTTTCCCACTTCCATTTTTTTTTCAAAGTCCTAAGTCCAGTTAGATCTGTGTCCCATGTTTGTTAGTGGTTAAAATATTCTGGATATGTGAAATTTTCACAAAAGAAATAGTAATTCCCAGAAAGTATCTTTGGATTACCCTCATGTAAGTATACTTCTGAAGTATATCTGTTGTCAAGACTTGGTACTATTGGCAAAAGCTATCATTGCTTTCTACTCAAAAAGGAAAAATTTCACCAGTCTGCAGAATACTGCTATGGGGACAGACCATGATATATCCAGTGTAATTCTTTGAAAGGCATTGATATCATTTAACTGTGTCTAGATAAATGGATTATGATGGCACTTTCAACACAGATTTTGCAAGTCATTGAAGAGGAAAAAGATAAATTAAGTAGATATGAGCATATGCCCATATAGGTAGAATTTTTTGACAGTGACTGTTAAAGGAGGTAAATGTGATAGAACAGAAAAAAACCCCACTTTTCATAGTATGTGCCATGTTTGAAGTTGATTGGGAGAATTTATTCCATTTGGATTTATTTGTTCTTTTCTGTTATCATTGAAGACTTCCCTTTTTGGACACAAAAATGGTAGGTAATTAGGTTAAAAGTTCTAAATCTGTATTACAGCAATATTTCTATCCAGTTTTCTGTTACTTTTTATAATTACCCACAAGTCTGTATCAGAAAAAAAAAGGAAATATATTTCTTTTGCACTTTCTTACCCTTAGTCAGTCTTCATTTACTACATTTCTACTTTCTGGGTTTGTTTGTTTTGTTTTGTTTTTTGTGTTGTTTTGTTTTGGTTTTTTGAATCAAGACAGACCTACAGCCACTAAACAATGAACATTGGTTAAATGTAATGGTAATTCTATTTCTGCTGAAAGACTAAAAATTGAAGTGCAGAGTAGCATCAAATGGGAAAAAAATAATTGATTTTGGAAGAAAAAGCATTGCAAATAAAGGAAAGTGACAAATACTAAGCAGAGAAGTGAGCTTTAAATTTCATTTTCTGATGAAATTGTTTTAATGGAAGACTAAACTTAATGTTTTACAAACATAATTTCTTTCCTGTCTTCATAAATTCTTCCAAGATAATCGCTTGCACACATTATATTAAATCAATCAAACATATGTCTATATATGCACTGTCTTTACCTATTTCTAAAAGACCTAGCTATACAACCCTCATCTTTCTCCTCATCAATCCCTCAGGGTATTATCCTACTAAAAGAATTGTGGAACGTTTGACTGAGGATATTTTTACATTTTTATGCCATGGAAACTTGGACATGAGAATTTTATTTAAAAGAAGACAAAGTGCAGAAAGGATAGCTGGGTGGGCAATGTGAAGAAATAAAAAGAAAGTGGAGAGAAACAGCAGAGTAAAAGAAAAGTGAAGAGAAAAAGGGAGGAAAAAAGAGAAAATATTGTAATAGAGAGTGGTGGAAAGAAAAATATGTTTCTGATACAATAAATGTAACTCTCTAGAATATTCACCTGGGAGAATCAAAGGAGTTTTACAAGGAAGAAGAGAGACTCAGTACAATTTTCTAGAAATAAACTCTTTTGCCACCATATACAGGGTTAGTTCAGCACAGCCAGAAAAAAAGTCGAAAAACCAATAATACAATTTCAGTGGTACTCAAAGACAGTCTCATTATATGAAAACCACTAACTAAAACATCTAATGGAATATTTATATTAGCATTTGACTTTGCAAGGACAGAATTAATACAGTGTAGTAGAAGCTTTACAAAAACACCTTATTCCTGTAGTTTCAACTTTAGGGTTGTATTATATTGGAAACTGAGAATTAGAATTCATGTATAACAGAATTCAGCTTTGTCAACCGTCCAGATAAAATTTCCTTTGCACCAAATAATTTAATGAGGTCTAGCATTCAGTATTTTCACAGGTCTTCACATTTGTTGAGATTTGATTATATGAAAGAATGCGGAAATGTAGGAAAGAGTAACAATTATTAAATAAAGCATTTGGGATGTTTTCACTTCAAACCTTGGAACCAATTTATTTTTAATCTTAACGATCAGTTTACAGCATTAATTTTATAGGTATGCTATGCATCATAAGAGGTAGGTGTACACTGACAACTGATAATTTTGATGAGCTAACTGAGTAGGCATATTAATAATTTTCAATTGCTTAGAGTGAATATATAAACGTGAAAGATTATAATGTTTGAAACTGCTGGTAACATCATTTCAAATTAATTTATCAAAATCACTCAGAATGTTTTGCTCTCCTCTACTCTTCTCTGCTTTCTCCACATTTAGTATTCTTTTACAAAGAACATCTTTATGAGCTAAAAAAATAGTGAAAAGAAAGTTATCCCTAAAAAGTCTGTAAATACCAATTGTTGTGTTCAGGGGATGACTTACTCTTTTTTTTTTTTTCTTCCATCTCTATTTGGATTTTTGTTTTGTCTCCATTTTTCTGCCCGGAGAGATGCTCCTTAACTGCAACCAGCGTAGCTTTGTCTGTTCTGATAAATATGCACAGACAGTTTTCCGTCCCGTGAACCTTCTTAAGTGTGTCAATTGTCAGCATTTGTATTTCATCCCAATGATGAATGGAGGCATTAGGATTCAGCATTAAAATGTAGTTAGGATTGTAATGAGCATCATTAGGAAGCATAATGGGAATCAGCATTGGGTCTCATATTAGGAATTTTAATTTTTTTTTTTTTTACTTTATTTGCTTAATGTATTTATTTTCTTTTCTTGCTAACAGGCAGGTAAAAATTCTGTAGTGCTTATTATGTGTCTTTAAACAGACAGCCCTATATTTGTATCCAAAATTCGTGATTCTTCTAAATCTGTTTTTTTTTGTTTTAGTTTTCAAGACAGAGCTAGAAAGTCCTTGCAAAAAGACCACTACAGTCCATTCAAACACACATCCTTTGATTCTAAATTCTGCTTTGTATGTCAACTGTATGTTCTCAACATAATTTTTTTAAATTAATCAGCCACCCTTGCATGTAAATCTGAATAGAGAGAACTAAATTTTACAGGATTGATAGTTTAGTAGTCTGAGGTGGCTCTATAGCAAACAATTGCAAAACTGAAACATAATTCATATTCCATCTGAGTGAATATCACGACTTTTTATTTTCAAAAGTTTGTAAAATATTTGCTGTACACCAGCTCAGGCTGCTGTAAAATACAAAATGAATATTAACCAAATGACTCCTCAGGAAGTCTCTCTAATTTCTGAACATGAAATTTGATTCTTTATGGAATAAACACCGATTAAACCTTGTTCTGCAGATTTGAAATTTTATTAATTTCTTGCTCAAGCATTTTAATTGCAACTCAGACATACTTTTAGGAAGAAAGATTGTTTTTGCAATAAGAGTACACTCGTACAGTGCTTACTTTTTCAACTTCTTTGAGCAGATAGTAGGCTAAAGTTAAACATACCCACGGATACTTTGTCACTTAAAAGAAAGGAAACACTGAGGACAAGAAAAACAAACCAGATCATTCCTAATCAGTAAATCAAAGCACCATTCAGTTTTTAACACAGTGTAAGTGGGTTCACAGATGAAGACCACTATTTATGCAATCCCAGCTATCGAGTAAACAGAAACTTGTAGAAATCAAGGCTAGAATACAAAAATCCTAGAAGGATCTTCACACTGAATCTGGATAATCCACCTAATAGCTTTTCTTTACTTAGGTTGTACTTGAAAAAGAAAAAAAAAAGAGAAATTGGCGTCTGCATAAGAAATTAATAAAAATAGAGATAGCTGAAAATTTATCGCGGTGGGTGACAAGATCACTCTACATATACTTGGTCTGTACAAAGTATTGCCATGAAGATTGTTAACCTGATTTTAGAAACATGAAACTTGACAAAATATCAAGGATAAAACTGCAATTATACTGTGGAGCTTGAGTAATCATTAATGTATTTCTGTAACAGCATCCTTACAAAGTCAAAATTAAGTGTGTTCTCAGAAACCCATTTTGGATAAACACAAAACTGTTTTATTGTTTTTCCCCATCCCATCATTACTTCTACATCTCGCAGTATATTTCCTTCTGTGAGTGATGTCTAACCCTCTGTGCTCACTCAGAACTATTTTGCATTCCCATGGCTTCTTCCCATGCTAACAACACATTACACAAATAGAGGCAAAATTCTATAATGAAAAAATAAAACAAATTGTGCGATGAACAGATTAAATGAACCTGATGATTTATTAAGGAGAATCACACTCACTCCTGGGCACATCATCCTGAACCATCAAGACTGTTTAACTGGCCCTGTGACTCCTGAGTGGCAATACTCCCATTTCTCATAACCATTCTCCATTCCAGAATTTCGTCCTTCTGGCTTACCTCATAATTGTGTAATGGGAGGGGCTTGTTCCTTTGGAAATCCAGGTTAATTCCCCATTTTCAGGTTTCCTGATGATTCCTTGTATACAAACTGCAGTGGAATAAAATACACCTATTTAACAAATATGGATATGCACTTTCACATTTGCCATTGACAAAGAGACTATGGTTAGTCCACAGCATGCAAAAACAGCTCTGTTGAGAACTTTGTTTTCTTCAGTACCTTAAAGAATTGCTGTTCATACTCAGCACCTGCACAATCTAAATCATCATGAGATGTGTGATATTTGTATGAGAAACCAAAATATTAATTGATAAATAAAATAAACTGGTTCTAGAATTGGTACTCTAGGGGTGAGAGGGGGATGAATTTGTCTTCTTTGGTAAATGATGGGTCATGGCATTCTGGTTCTGGCCAGAATAGGGTTAATTTCACAGTAGCTGAGAGGGGCCATGGCCAGGACCTGCAGGTTATTCTCTACCACCTCAGCTCATTGCTGGGGTCGGGGGAAAAGGCTTCTCTTCCAGGGGGAAGGACTACCTTCCAGTGGTGGAGGGAAACACCCTGTATTTTCTACTGTAGATGGCTTTTTCCTGTTGAATCATTTCCTTTCTTGTACCCTCTGTCATTAGTATGGTTGCTGCTACTGTTAATTTTCTTTTCTCATTGCTATTGCCAGTAAATTGCTCTTATCTGAACCCATGGCCTTTTGAGCCTCCAATTCTCTCAGTCAAGCCCCAGGCCAGGGGGAAGCAGGGGAGTGAGAGAGAGAGTGGTGCGTGGTTTGAGAGCCTTGGTGGGGACACTGAGTTGGGGAGGACAATTCCTAAACCACCACACATGTCAACACTGTTGAAGCAGCTTAGTTTTGTGAATCACACACCATTTGTCTCCAGTTGGGATTCCATAAAAACACGGATTTCAAAACATCTTTCTCCTTCATGGACTTTCCTCCATATGCAGAGCTCTGATTTTACCCTTTCACGCACATTAAATGCCCCGTTGGGAGTCTGGGAAAAGAATGGATAAGAAAAAAGTAGTTTTAATTAAGTCTGCTGTGTGACATGGGCTCACAACCTTGATCTTCTCCATACCATCTGTCAGATTCCAGCTAATGCTGTAGGGAAACTCCTGAAGAGCGAGTCAGCTAGAGAAAGAGAGAGTTCATTTCTCCCGCATACTGTTTCCCATCTCTGTGGTGCCAAGTTCTTTGTGAAAGAGATCCATATAATTTTCTTTTTAATTTTCTGGTGTGGTTGCCATCCATGTCATTTCACTAGGTATAACGGCCTGTCATTTTATAATCTGTCCCTTTGTTACATTTCAGAAAAGAAGAACCTTGTTTACTATTATTTCCCATTTATCAAAATTAAAACGACATATTTTTGCTTCAAGACAACATTTTATTTCAGAAATAGATGTTTAGCTCAAAAACATCACAGATGGACAAACGGTTCAAACTGTCACAAAGTTCTAGGTGTCTTAACTCCACCATCCCTGCACCATCTATTTTCACTGACAATTGTGTTCTTGTCCCAGACAGACATAGCAGTTTTTGAGAGGGGACGAAGAGGGAGGAAAGAGCCATTATATTTCTCCACCTTTTATCTGTCCTTTACACTCTGCCCACCTCTCCTGAGAACCTACTTTTAATATGAAAATCCAAAGCATGGTTCAAAATTAATACTTCTTTTAAAAATTAGATTTCAGATTAAATATATTTTTAGACTAGCTGTAGCCCTTATAATTACAATGATTTTGCATTGAATGGAAGTCTAACTAGAAGTGTATTCCCCCTCCTTCAAAAATATGCATACACTGCTAAACTAGCACAGTCAGAAGCAGCAGTGGAATAATTTTAAACATTATGAGTTAAAAATTGAGCCTGCTAATCTTTAGACTACAATTGGTATTTGTCTGTCACTGACTGACTTTGGTCTTCATTTTATCAGAGTTTACCAGCTATGCATAATTCTATTTTCCAGGAGACTGACCAACATTAGCCCACTGCACCCATCATCAAAGCGTCTTTCATTTCTTAGCAGAGCAGTGGGCAACAGTTCTCATTACGGTGATTTCATTTCCTGCCTCTCTTCCTGGTGGTGGTTTGGATTTCTCCAAGCATGCCCTTTGTGATCACAATCTTCAAATGATACCAGCCAGAAAAGGAAAATATTCCACTGCTGTTATTTTTTTATGTACATACATCTAGCACTCTTCCATGCATATGTTGCCAAATATTGTACTTTGAGTTTCTTAGGATGGGATCAGAAAGAGCATGCATGTGAGTATTGTGCTTGTATGTGAAATAATCCTGATAGATATGCTTTAAGGATGAATTTTTCTGCTAAATTAAATCTTGGAAAAAACAGTATTTCAAGAGGGGAAAAAAAAACCAGAAAATTGATCACACTGTGGGACTTACCCTTTATTTTTTAGTATGAAAGAAATCCCTACTGAGCAGCCCCACTGACTTAAAATAAGGAGAATTCTCACAGGATTTGCAGTTGTTGGATAAAGCTATCACATGCATTGCTTTTGCAGTTGTTTTTTCTCCATAAGGAGGTTTTATTTTTCTCTTCCTTTTCCCTTCATAGCAGCTTAACCCCACAGTGAAGTCAAAATCATTTTACTTATGTGATGCCACAGAAAAAAAATCTGTGCTGCTATGGAAATGCATTTGATACCACAAATTCAGCGGAGCAACTTCACTGTGGGGATCAAGTATGAAAGGGAGATTGGCTGAGAACAAGCAAGCTTTTAATCTCTCCCATATTTATCAAGTGTGGCAAGATAAATTATGAAGAACAAATGAAGGGTGAATATTTTAATTATTTGCAGTCTACCATGTTTCAGAGTTTCTTAAGACCATCATTACTGTTCTGTTTAGTTAGGAAGTATATATAAACAGGAAGTATAAACTACAGAGAAGTCCAAGTGTTAGGCATTCTTACAGGTGAAAATTACGAATGGCAAAGGTCAAAGGAGAACTCCATGTTCAACTCTTTCTATCTTCTCGTCTGCATTCTAAGGAATTGGTGAAACTGGTCGAATCCCACCCTGCTTGCATGAATTAAATATTTGTGGGACACACATATTTCACAAGGAAAAGACTATGCTTTGAGTACAAATCAAATTTGTTGGCTGCTACTACATAGATTATGTATGAGTGCAACTTCTTACTACTCAAAAAAACCCTGAATATACAAAAAGACCCAACCCAATCAACCAACCAACCAACCAAACAAACAAAAACCACCCTCAAAGACATGGAATAACATTTTTGTTGTAGACAGAAATGTTCACAGTATAGGCAGAAGTCAAATTAGGTCATTCAGTAAAATAAAAAACAAACTGATTTTCTTTCTCACCGGTAAGAAATCTCTATTCTCTAGGAGAGAATGCCCTAGAAAAAAAAAAATATACTAAAATGTTTTCAATAATAGCACAGGGAAAAGAACAGCATATACAAGTAAAAACCCCAGACAATGGCAAGTACATAATACAGTATTTTGCTAACTGTATTATTAATAAAAACACTGTAAGAGACAGCACAGTCTAATTAGAAGGGTCTGTCTGTGATTAAGGACAGCTGTGAAATGGTTGGTCTGGGGAAGAGTCAGCTAATTTTTCTGCGCATGATGAACTGGCTAACTCTGGCACACACATTTCTGTTCACTTAAAGCTGTTCAGCTGAGGCAACAGAGTGCTGCACAGTGCATTTATTTCTCTAGGAAACAAGGTGTCTTCTCTTTGCTTTCCTTTCTTATTTCCTCTCCATCTCATCTTACACCTGAAGTTCTCTGTAACCTGGATAGCTTCTTCTATCCTAGCAGATATTAATTCTGGTTGCATCTTTTATCTGTATCCAACAGTCAAACAGTAGCTAAATTACCAACAGTAATTAAAAAAATCTCAAACACCCCAACATCACTGAACAATCAGCTTCAGCACACAGACTAAAAAGTGAGCTGCATAACAGCACATGAAAAAAGGCCTGAAGCAAACATCTGACTCCCAAGAGAAGACAAAGTTTGGATGATTCCTCTGACAGTTTAATTTAAAAAAAAAGTATATGTATGTATAATAAAACCTCTTGATGTCACTATAAGGACAACTCCTTTTCCTTGGCTTGTAAGCAAATTCTGTTCTAGTGGAAAAGGTGACCCATGTGGCTGAAATTATCTTAAGGAGTAAAAGGCCAAAGGAGATGATGGACAACAAATACTTTGCAATAATGCTGCTTCTTCTCTCAAGTTTTTCTCAATTACATCTGAGACACTTCATATTTTCAGTTGTTTGATCCAGTTCAAAACTCAGAAGACAACTTTAGATGTGAAAATAGGAAATTTTGTTCTAAATTATACACTGATGTATATTAACAATACAAAGTTACAGAACATCAATTCTAGAACTGAACTAAGTGCACAAGATGACTTTTATTGATTTTTGTCTTTTCTTTTAATATATGTCCCTAGCATTTAATGAAAGTTGCAGACTTGGAATCTGATATTTTGACGCATGATAGCAGTAGGATCTGCATCCATGCAGGAGCTCCCATTGCACTGTCAGCCTGCAGGTGGTCATCCTGAAGAGGGAGGGAAATCGTTTCATACGCTGTGGCTGTGAATGGAGTTATCATATAAGGTTCCATTTCAAGGTTTAATCTGGATTTATCTTTATTCCACCTTTCATTCTCTTGTTATTGCTTCCTTCTTTAGCCATCTTGAGTTCTAACAGATTAGTGATTCTGTTATTCAACACAAATGAATTGGCAAATGTCTCAGGTCAAAAAGAGAACTAGTTCTGAGCCAAAATATGAAATGAATATCTTAATTTCAAACTACAACATGCAAATCTAACATTGCCTTATCCCCAAGCTCAAAAGTATAAAAATTTCATCATTTATACTGGATATTACCTGAAGATGTATGACAGATGTAACATCACAATTTACAAAATACAACAGCCACATACATGCAAGTACAAAAGATGGTTAGAGAGACAGACAGAAATCTCGGTGCTGTTTGGAAGAAATAAGGAGGGCTGGAATTTCCCAGTTAATTACACAATGCTCACTACCTGCTTTGCAGGAGCACAGTAAACACAATTAGCTTTGAGCATGATATGTGAGATAAAAAAGCAGAACTGACAATAGCATAAAGCGGAGCCTTTGCTTTGCTCCCTTCAGTGACAGCACCAAGCACCCCGACGTCAGCTCCACAAAGAGAAATCGTGTCAACTGCGCTCTCTGATGACCACTATCTCCCCATCCAAGAGACATTCCAATTTCTTCCTACGCTAAACTCGAGCTTCCCAAAGCTACAGCTGCCAAATTGCAGGCTCCTTCCCACATTATGAATCTGTTCCCTTAGGAAAGCTGGTATTTTCTTATTTCACTTTTGACCTTTTCCTGTAACTGTAAGAGAGGATGATAATTGATCCTATGGTAGGAGAGGAAGAGAGGCTGTTAGGAAATGGAAGTGTTATGAAATACATAAAAATCACTTCTCTAGAGTTCCCATGCTTTTTTTTTCCTTTTCCCTCTTTTTAAAGGAAAAAAAGAAACCTTTTTTCATCTGTAGCCACTACAGAGAAAGCAAACAAAAGGGTTTTTTTTTGCTTTAACTAAAGCCTATAGCTCTTATTTACTCTGCAAATCTATATTAGGAAATTGCAATGCAATATTAAAAGTTAACATGTCTATAAAACACCTTCTCTTTTGAAATATTTTCTCCACATCTCATTCAGAGCTCAATATTCTCTTTTTTTTAAAATTATTATTCTGACAGGGTGTCCTTGCTAATACTAGGTTTATTCTTATGGATAGTCAGATGTCACTTACCATAAGACTGAACGAAAAATTATTGAATTTTTCTCTCCTATATTCACTACTGGAACCTGTGATTTTACCTGATCTCCCAGCAAAGGGCAAGCAGATAAAACAAGGAAAGCTAAGCACTTCTGGTCTAGAATTCATGCATAATTTATTTTAAACTTCTCATTTAAACACCAAAGTTTTTGGGTTTTTGTAGTTTTTTCTTTTCCCCAACTTTGAGATAGAACCTCTTCTGAAGCTCCTAAACCTTCACAATTCTTCCACAACACCAATTTTGGTGTTCCTGTCAATCAACCCCACCTGGTATAAGTGCAGGGCAGTGGTAATTGATGTGAAGAGCTGTTCCTTACTGATCCCTGGGAAAGCAAGCAAACAAGAAATCACGCTTCATAGTGTGCATTTCTCATACATTACAGCTCACTGCGCAGTGGAAAATGAATGTTTCTTGACTGTTAACTATAATTTAAGACTAGAAATTGTGACTTTTCAAGTCATAAGTGTGAAAAAGCTTTCACTTTAGAGGTACTCATGTGCATAAGCTCTGGCATAAAAATTTTGTTTTGTAAGCAGAAGTTAAAATTGCCCCAGTTTGAAGCAAAAGCCATTACAGATTGAATTAATGTTTAATTCCAGATTTAACTGAAGTTGAGAAAAAAATACTAGTAGAAGTAGCTCCCTTATTTCAACAGAGTACCAAAGGCACTGCTGTGCTTTTTCGATTGATCTGAAAGAGCAGATTGGAACATTGGAGGCTTGGCATGTGCCAGTTCTAGGCAGTCAATAGAAATATTAGCCTAGATAGCCAAAATTAGGATTTAACCCATTTCATACATTTAAACGATGCAGGAGGCAAGAAACTTGGATTTTCACGTACAGCAGCACAGGCAGGACTGTGCCAAAGCATGCCATGAAAGTGTTTGTGGACTTCAAAAGATCTCATATTGGGTAGGTCTGACTTGGATCAATCCAAAACAGCACAATTCTCATTTAAATTTTGCTGCTAAATTATTTAATCTCACGCAAACAGTACAAAGAGAGGATAAAGCTCTTTAAAAGCCTTATTTTATTAATAGAGTAGCCCAATCGCTAAGTAAGAAGCATCATTTTTTTACTCCCTTTCAGTTTTGTTTTCTCTTTTTCACCAGGCAGAAAACTAATACAAAAAAAATACATATATAAATATATCTATATACATATATATATATACATATATATATATATATCTATGTATGCAAATATCCCTGATATTTTTCTTAATTGTTAACAAGATAAAATATTAGTTTATTGAACTTAACCTAAGTTAAACATACAAGGTAGGTTGTGGATAGAAAAGGCTGTTGAAACAGAATGCAAATTTGAAAAAAAAAATAATCCCCTATTTAATAAAATCTGTTTTGGAAAGAGGAAAGGCTGTTAAATTTATTTTCCTTCTTTTTTCTTTCTTTCCTTGCTTAGAACATTATAACTATATATTAAAATGTGATTTTTCTCTTTGTTCCAGAGAGGCTATAAAGCAGTGTTAAACAGTGACAATCAATCTGAACTTTAGCAATAGAATTCTGCTGTTTCAGCTCTTTCCTGGTCCTGTCATTAGCAGAAAATAAGTCCCAGAGGCTTACCTAAAATAAAAAAATAAATCTTTAGTGTAAGTGTTTAAAACAAATCTTTACAAAGGTAATCAAACTTGAATTCCTTTTGCTTACACTTATTAATCTAAATATATTTTTCCTGCAGTGTTCAACGACAGAAATGTTTTACATACCTCCCTGGGTTTGCAGCCACACTATGCAGATTTGCATTTTAGTGATTTTTGGGTCTTTTTTTCACCTCAGCCACATACAAGCTGAAAATCCATGAGTTCAAACACACAGAACATGGAAACAGGCACGTCTGACTTTTACACGTCACCCTGCATCCACTCTGGTAAGTTAGAGGTGATAAATACTCTAAAAATAAAAATAAATTATGCTACTCAGTATAGCAAAACATTGACAGTCACCATACTGCCACAAGAGTACACAGATAAGCTCACTTCATCTCATATATCAACATGTAGTAACGGGAAAAGATGTGAAATCAGATGCATTCTTTAGGAATTAAGAGATGTAACACTAAAGAATAAAATTTATAATGCATTCACACAGCATTCTGAGAAAGAGCTTGTTCTGGTAACACAATATGGTTTTGAGTCTACAAAACACCCATTAGAGGTAGAATATTAGTCCAAGGGGTTTGGTCTGCTAAGAGATCAGGCAACTTCTGATCCATGTCTGATACATCCAGAATTGACAGAGGCTGAAAAACACTGCTTACAGATAGCTTCTGCACTAAAACCAGAATTTGCTGGAGCTCTATGTAGAACAGCTGATATAATATGCGGTCTTTGTTCAAAAATTACAAAAGAGATTGTGTCAATAGTTACTTTCTTGACCTAAATTGAAGGCTTTATTCTAGACTTTTATGTCTTTCAGAAAAAGAAGGGGTGTTACTGCTTTTTTCAATTTATGAAGTGTTTCTTTCTTCCTTTGCATTAAGTGCAAGGTGCCTTGAAGCAGATAATTTGCTGTAGATTTAGATCCCAGTTTATCTTCTGGAAACATACTGGCATGCCCACAGATCAACATTTTTCAGTGAGGACAGTGGACCAAATTATGTCCAGAGTAAAGGAACCTAATAGTTTTTTTTTTTTTCTCTTGCTTTTGGATGGATGATGGTCTGTGATTATTAATAAAGCATTTCTCACTCAAGAAGTTTCTTTTTCCTTCTCTTTGAGATGTGTGTGCATAGGGATGGCATAGATGTGGTTTGCATATTGAGAAGCAGAAGGACAATACCAGGAACAATAATTCAATTGTATTTTTTTTTCCCACATTGCTTACAAGTAACAATTGTCATTAATCTTGCTGAATATGTTTGCACATAAATTGAAGAGGATGGAAGATATTTTGAAATTCTAGACTCCTTTCTGGGTGCCCATATACAGGTTGAAGTCAGGGTCCTTCAAAACCTGTTGGTTTGAAAATTATTATGTATGGGGAGGAAAAAAGAAAACATGCTAAA
Organism: Grantiella picta; assembly: GCA_013397955.1. Lineage (NCBI taxonomy): Eukaryota > Metazoa > Chordata > Aves > Passeriformes > Meliphagidae > Grantiella > Grantiella picta. Next base: position 749,693 of record VZRM01004381.1, on the reverse strand, counting down.
TTCATTCCATGGGGAGGCTGGTGAAGGTGAACACTGCATATTAGAACCCCTCCTTTAGTTATTTACATTCACCTTAATATATCATTTAAGAAATTCCATCTCATCAACCAGGGATAAAAAACTGAAAAAGGCCTTCTTACCCTTGTTTTTCCGTAAGAAGGAGGGAATTCAACTATTTTCCTACTATTTCATTACCATTTCTCCCAGAAGAATATGAGTAGGAGGAAACATTAAGTTAAAGACTCTGAGAAGAAAGATGCATTCAGTTCACCTGCATGGAGGGTGAGAGCTGATGGGTCAATGAAGTCCATCACATCTCTCCATCTACCAAGTAACTCCACTGCACTCAGGAAAAAGTTTCATGTACTTCAAAAAGATTCTTTACCAGTTTTGCCCATCTCCCTGACCTTACAGAGTTTGTCCTAATGAATGCAGCCCTAGAGGAATAAATATGTGCAACTCTTTGCTCTCTCATCTTCCCTAATTTCTTTTATCTTTGGATATATGCAACCACATCAGCTCCAGCCTTTTCACTGTGTACTTCTCCGTGTCTGGTGAGCTCTAATATTAAAGCCACGACTTACAAAATCAGAAAGGAAAATAATTCATCCCTTAGAGACGATTGTTGGAGCCTGGCAGTTACAAGAAACTCTCCCCTGTGCTGGGGAAGACCAGGAGCATTTCACTTACAACTTCGAAGTCACATCAGAATTTCCTCTCATTTTACCACATCAAGTCAGAGCTAGTCTTTGTCAAGCTAGGGCAAAAGTGTAATCAGGCCAGTATGTGTCAAGTTATGTAAAGAAAAAGAGTACTAAATCGTCTACAATAGGAAGCTGGCCTTCAAGGTTTTCTTTTTATTGGAAGCATGCCCCTTTGGAGTTGTCTTTGGATGAGAACTCCCTATGAATAAATTTGAAATTATTGCAACTGACGTTTCTAATGACTGGTGATGTAGCTACTAAACTTCTACATTTCTCTATATATCTAGAGCTTCATTTTAAACAGAGGTACCACTAATGTGCTTACATTTTGGATAGCAATTTAGGCCATAATCCAAAGCTGAAATCAGCATAAATTTAACTGAAAGATGCCACTCTCTTCCAGAATATATTTGAGCAGACCGTGGCTCTGCCTGCTTTTGTGTGTGCAAGTAGGCACTAGCAGCCATCCAAGGTAATTATCTGCATCTGCACACCCTGTGATCCATACACATGAGCAATAAGCATGAACCTAAATTTAAATTAGGATGTGGATTTGGAAGTTAAAACAAAGTAGAGAGTGGCGAGTACTAATGGTATTTAAAATAAAATAATTTATACAGAAATTTTGAGTAAAATCACAATAGGAAAAGGGAGTGGGTGTGTCAAGGAGCTGTTAGTCAATGAGATAACAACCCATCACTGACAGAAGGGTGAAGAATTCAGAGCTGCTAATATAACACTGACACTTCCACTGGAATCATGGGTCGTGATTTCAGCCTTTGATAATGACCAGCAGTACAGATCTGTTAGAATAGTCAGCTTCAAGGAGGGGAAGAAACAAAGACAAGGCATTGAATACATCTATTTTGAAATTGGACTTATTTTAAAGAATGACCTTACCCCTTTTCCGTTGCTCATTTGGTTAGAGTGACCTAAAACTCCCTTCAGAGGAAAACAAGAGAGAGAGAGACGAAAAGGAACAAGTGGAATAAAAAAGTTTGGGTTTTATTCCCCACCCAGAGCAGATTCCTGGCAATTTGACTACTGGAAAAAGATGGTAAATGGGCAAAAGTACTGCAGTGTTTTCCTTATAGCGTGTATTGTATTGCCTAGTGTTGTTACCAATACTGAAAGCTTGTTTTTTACTGGCACCTAAAGAAGGAAAGTAGTAAAGTAGACAACATTCAAAATAAACCGAATGCCACATGAAGACAGGAAATTAGTTGAGGATGTCTGAAATAAGGCTGATTATTATAGCTGGATTTTTCAAATTCCTGAGAAAAAAATGACAAGATACAGCTAGGAGCTGACAGTGGTACTTGACTGGGATGAGAAACTCCCTGAAAGATGTGAAAGAAAAGCACCTAATGTCAAAAAATCAGTAGAAATTCACTCTCAGATTTCCAGTGCTTTTACCCATTTCTTTTGCCAAATTTCAGCTATTACTTTAATCCTAATGGGATTTAGCACTTTATAATGTTGTTATGGGGGAGCAGGATTGTCTGGTGGGAACAAGTTCTCACACAGAAGAACCACAGAACTACCAATCTTCAGCTGGGCAGCTGTGAAATATTTTTCTCCCTTCCAAGGTTTTAGAGTTAGAGGGAATATTTGAGCCTTTGGTATTTCCTAAAAACCAGCAAAATAAACAGCCTGATGTTTTAACTGATCTAGTATTTCCTTGCCAACACATACTTCAGATGAGGCTCTGTTTTTATCTTGTTTTAGAATTTCTCTTGAGGAAGCAGTTCTTTTGAAGCAAAGCAATTACTGGAACCTGAAGCTCATGCTACAAGGATCATTTCAAAATTATTGGGATGCTTTAATAGAGTTAAGATTCTTTTATTTTAGATACAGTTGGAAATTAGGAAAAATATTAAATATTTACATATCTTGATCCAAATTCTCACTTTAGCAGTATTATTCCAAAGAATTATTTTTTCACTAGAACAATATGCAATATTTAAGGGTTTGTAATCTGACGTTTTTGCAGTTTTTACCTGTAATTGCTCTTTTCTAGGTGTTCATTTTTATTGTTAGCCATGGTAGTAAGCTGAATAAGTTCAAGTTGGTCCTTTAGTGGCAGGCCACTTAAATTCTGATTTCTTGCTGTTTTCCACAATGACTTTTAAATTGTCCCATCATCCCATTAAATGAATTAATAACTCATTTCTTTTAGTTTTTATCAAGTGCTTCCAACTTGGCAGCGTTGTCTGCCAAGTAAATATTGCTGCTTAAATTTACAAATTATTCCAAATCATATGTTTTGGTATTATGCATTGTACAGAAATAAAAGGCCAACTTTACACTTTTATAAATGCGTTCCATAAATAACTTTCATAAAACTATTTGCATCAAAAATGAGTCACCAAGACACACATTTCTGGTTATTTTCTGGGTCTCTAACACTCTAAGTTAAGCAGCCTGGTTTTCAGTAGTAGAGGATCAACACTAAATGCTCTCTTTTTAGGAGAGGAAAAATGGAAGCCAGCCAGAACTGTTATATGTCTTCCTAGACGAGTAAGAAAGATAAAAACAAAACCATAATGAAACTTAAATTTAAAGTAATTGTTGGCTTCATCCTTAGCTTAATTATGGGTATGAGTGACATTTATTTGTGCTCAAACAAAGCTAACACTTAATTTCAGTCTGACTGAGAAACTAAAATGCTCAAAAAGCAAAGACCAGGAATGGGTCTGTGTTTGGACTGCACAACTCCACAACCCCTGTGAGAGGTCAGAAAGTTCCCATTTAACCTGTGCTGGAGAAAGGTAAAGAGAGCAGAGCTCTTTCCCAGAGAGGGCTCAGGCTGAGAGCCACGAAGTGAAAACCAGCATACCTTTTGCAGCTTTTCAAAATGACCTAAGAGGGTCTCCAAGCTGCTTAAAGGAGGGGAGACATGCAAACTGACTATGTCTTATACACCAGAGACAATTTTCATCAAATGCCAAGGTTTCTCCTTTATATACCAATATTCTCCTTTATGACATTCCCCTACAGTCATTGATAACAACAATTTTGGGTATTCAACAATGTGGTTGTTTCTAAATAGTCTTTGAGACAGAACACAAGAGCAACTCCAAGTGAGAAAAGCAGTCAGTTCCAAGCCAAATCTTAGGACTAAGCTTTAAGCACATCACACTGAACCTTCTTGGGGTTTCTGAGGTGTGGCTGTGGCTTCCTGCTACTTGAGCATCTCAGAAACTCTACTTCCCTAATTAACTTGGGATGAGAAGCAGAAATTCATGATCTTAAGGATATTTGTGAGCTTAGGCAAGAGTTATGTGACTTATATGATAGGAAAAGCACCAGATCAGCACCCTAAAACTGTAAAAAATATCAAACATTATAATACACAGAAAAGCACAATTATTTCTAATTTCGCATTGCAAACATCTAGTAGAGAATATTGTGCTGAAATCTAACAGCACCCTTTCCATTCATAGCTTGATTTGGGTATAAAGTAGGACAAGAAATATCTTCAAATCTCCAAGCAAACTATAATCATGCCATTCAGTATTTTTACTGCCTGGGGTTTTTTTAAATCATAGTAACATCAGCAATTTTTTGTCATTTTCCTTATGTCACTATCAATAAAAATTATCATTTGGGGCTCAGACTGATTCTGCTTAGCTTGGGAATCAGTCTAAAGGGAGCTGGAGAATATCTACTATAAATTGATAATGCTTTTATTATGCATCTTGTTCCAGAGATGCCACTAGTAAAAAAATATAATGATACAATGCACAATCCAAACATGAAAAATTAAGAGAAAAATAAAACAAAAATATGAGCTTTTTTGGCTAATCAAGTCAAGTGAACATTACATAAATTGTATGTGCCCTTGACACTTCCCAAACATGCAGTTAACATTTTTCAAGTATGAGAAATGGCACATTTCAGATGTCCTTATCTCACATTTCTTCCAGAGGCAAAAGAAAGGTAACATGACAAAAGTATACAAGCTTAATAAAATTGAGAAAAATGTCACTTTTCAAGACCAAATTCTAGAAACTGAACCTCTTCTAAGTTTCAAAGTATGTTTTTCAACCTCTAAAATTACAGTAGAAAGTTGTCATGTAAACCACTGATACTAAGGTTCCTTTTTTTTTTTACCTCTCACTACAGTAATTTGAAATTATCAGAAAAGAACATTATTGGCAACATAAATCATCAAGCTGATGGTGCTCTCTGGAGTCAATAATATGATACAGTTAACCCGGAAATATGAATATTAAGATGTAGAATCAAAAATCAAATAAGAAGTTATCACCACCAGTAAACAGAAGAAAAGCCATGGCAAAACAGCTATGTAAATATTGTTTAAACAAAAGGAGAAACAAAAAAAGGGTGGTTGCGAGTTGTAATGAAACAACTGCAAATTTGTTAAAATCCAAAATTCCAGATTTAAGAAGTGAACGAGCCCTAGGTGAGACAGGCAGATGAGATCACTAGTATTATTCATTCACCTTGAATGAACCAGGGAACTTCATACAAAACTTCACATAACTAGTGAAATCCAGTTTGGTGTCATTAGCAAAAAAAGACAGCTGAGCATCATGATCTCCTACACTTCTAGAAAAACCTCACAATGACTTGTGAGCAAATTCAGCATTGCCCACAATCTGAGAGATACGTGGGGCGTAGCCAAAAACTGAAGGCAGACTGAGCTGATTTGAACCATTTAGAAGTGAAAAGACAGCTGAGCAATGCTAGATGCATTTTGACACAACACATTGTCATACTTACCTAGACAAACATAACATTTAAAGGGCAGTGATGAATAGACTGCCAGCATTCTGTTTCTTTTAGGCAGACTGCTGAGGTGTTTGGCATTTAGGGGATTTCAAGCAGTCTTCACGATAGTTGCGTGTGCAACAACAAAAATTGGAAAATTGACACGAATTGAATTGTTTAGTACTCACCTGGATGAGTGGGGTGTGCCCACAAAGTTATGGTGATGGATCTTAATTACCATAATCTCCCTCTTGAGACGATAAAGAGGAAGTGGGGAGTACAAGAAAAGATGGGAGACCTCAGAGAATGCTTGGAAAGTAGAACTTAGATGATTTAAACTCACTACACAGAGGTGCCAGGTCAGACTGAGTCATCTGCTCTGAGATCTCTTAACCCTCAGCAAGGTTCTCAGGCAGCTCAGGGGGAAACATGACAGCAAAGGTTTCTTTAACCAACCACTAACAACAGAGATAACTCCTCATTTTGTGTTGAATATTAGAAGCCGTGCTGAAGGATAACAAAAATTTACATTCAACGTAAATGTGACACAAGGAGTGTCATCATTTACTCTTGGCTACTGCAGCTTACACAGTCCTTTACCTAAAGACAAAATCTAGTCCAAATTTCCAACAAGTCATCCCAGAATCTTTACAGCTTTCAATGCCATCTCATCTATTAACTTATTTATCTGCCATTACCATCAGTACTAGAATAATCATGAAGTGATTGCAGTGTTGACTTTAAAACCTATCTGGTGAGTTACAATGCACCATTACTAACAAACATCTATATACAGGCATTTGAAGTTAGACTGAACATAACATTTTCCATATCAAAGTGTGTTTCTGTACAAAGAAGATAAGTAAACAAAGATGAGTAATAAGAATTTGAAATGTATCCCTCTAAGAACAAAGTTAAGCAAGTTAAAATATTGATGCAATAATTCTAATAAAGACTAGCAAATCAGTTTGATTTAACTGGCGGCCATCAAAGTAATCTTGTTCTAAAAGATATTGCAGCAAAATCCCCATCTCCAAACTCCAAACAAGTAAGCCAGAAGCACATGAGCTGTATCTGCTCCAGAATTCTAAACTAATTTGCTTTCCTCTGTGGCAGAACTGTTGCAAGGAGAGGTAAATAGCATGCCCAAATGCCTGCAAGTCGTAACCCACTCAGAGGCAGGCACAGCAGAAAGGGATCTCTGGAGATGGATAGTTCCATCCCAGATTTAACAAGCAGCGGCTATGGCCACCTGTCAACATCTCTGCATCTTCTAGATGCACTTGGAAAGAAAAAAATAACCAAGGGCTTTCACTCCTCTCTAAGTAGCCAAAGCCACCAGGTTTTTAAAAATGTGCTGCAAAGACACCACCCAAATATAGGTCTGAAAAGGAATATGGGGGTGGAAAACCCACACAATTCCCAGACCTCAAAGGACTGAAGCTTGCTCAGTGGGGGAACCACAGGCACCCAGATGGAAAGGAAATAAACCAGAGGGAAAGGAAACAAACCAGAGGGGCCCACAGTGAGTTTTAGCTACTCTCCAACTTCAGCTTGCAATTTTTCCCAGTTCCACACAGGACCTGCTTCAGATATCTAAGAGTGTTGCAGTTCTTGCAATGAATAGTTAAACCTATTCTAAAGTAATAGTGTTTTGCTTTTGAAAATCCTTTAAAAATTAATAACTTCTGTTTTTACATTATGAATTTGTGCTTGTTAAAACCCTCCATTTCTTAAAGATGCAGCATCTCTCTCACAAATGTGTGAAATCAGGAGGGTTGCTTAATTAAATAGTGCCTCCAGCATGGAAGTCACTATCACTCATAGCTCTTGAGTGACTTAGTTCCAAACCCCTGGGGTCTGTGCCCATTCCTGGGTGGACAGATGCCCACATTACAAAAAACACCCTCCCAGCAGGACCTCATCGCTGCCATCTCAGAGACAACAAACACGCATTAACTGAGTTCCCCTACTGACTGTGCTGTCAGACTCAAAATTAGTACTTCCAGAGGAGTCATAAGTAATATTAAAAGACTCTGCAGGAGCTTTGTATTTCACCTGCTCTACGTGTCCTGTGGGTAGGTAAGTGTTGTTCAGCATCTACTCTGTTTCCCATGGCAATTTTGAGTCTTTATTTGTTTTGGAGATCAGAACCTCTTACTTCCCGAGTTTGCATTGAGATTTATTTTGAGCTGCTTGCATATTTCAAAATTATATCTAACAAGAAACAGTGTCAGGTGATATTTTTTACTGATGGATTTTTAGAAATTCTATATAAAGCAGCACAGCTGCATGAAAGCTTCAGAAATAATGTGCAAGACATATTGCCTTACTTCAGCTAATAAAAATCTGTAATCAACTGCAGCCTCATGAAACCACAATTTAAAGAAATTACACTTTTAAATCATATCTGTGCAAATGAAAAGGTGGCATTATCCCACTCTACATTATTGCCAAATCCCATTTTTTGTTCAAATTAAACTGGTAAACTCCTATAATTTCTCAAACATCCCTTCACCAAGGATGATACCCAATTAAACAGAGAAGCAGTACCTTCTTACCTCACAAATCTGTGCTGTTATGTCACAAAACTGCCAGAAAAACAGCTTTAATTGATTCTTTCACTTCTATAAAACAGTTGAGCCAACATGGCTGAGCCATGCCACTCCATCCTCTGTATCACTATAAACAGCTCTGTGCAAGACCTGTGTGTTCAATGAGCATTTTGAAGAAAAACTGAAATGGTTGCACTGCTGCAACACCAGACTTATCTAACACAGGCTGTCATCTCTAAAAATGCATAAAATGGAAATCACTCACCCTGATTCAAATTACTGTACTCTTGGCAGTTTTGAAATAAAACTCTCATCATTTCATTGTAAACTGGGTGTACACAGTCTAAAAATTATTGAAGCAAAAAACGTGAATTTTACAGACTCACTTACTGGATCAGACCTTCACTTGAAAAAAAGACAAAATCTCTGTTGGATTAGAGACAAATTTCCCTTCTAGCAAACCTTGAAAGTAGACTAATTTGAATACGGAGAAAGAAAACAGTATTTAAAATATATTTTTTCCTACATGCTTCTTGTCGGACCAGGCATGTCACAGTAGCATGTAGCTGTTTGCTACAATCAGAAATTAAACAAAGATAAGAAAATCTAATAAATTGAAAAGAAAGTACCCCACATTAAAATTTTAAATTCATTTTGTCCTTGAAAAAGGTGCAGCCCATTCCTCAGAAATAAATTTAATGTGTCCATATTAAATGCAAAGATCCCAACACAGCTGGGTGCTGCTGGCTGAGAGGTAAAAGTATCTCAGTACCTCATAGGATGCTCTGTTCATTAAAGAAAATTATTAGCTAGATACCCAGCTCTGCCTTGAATGATTGAAAGTAGAGTACAGACAGGTAGAATTTCAGCCAGCAGGCTCTTCCTGTAACAACAAATTCTGGGAAAGAATAGTGGCAAAAAAACCCCCAATACAACAAAAGAAAATATCAGAGTTCCAGCTTTCCAAACTATTAGAACACCCAGGAAGCTATAGAAAATATGGGGTCCATTTATTTTGCTGCTTTCTGCCTTTTTATCTCATGTACAGAGAAGTATTTTAAAGGTTAAGGGTCGTAGCAGATAATTCTCAACTTTGCCCTTAGGTGGTACAGCAACTTAGTTGAAAAACTGCTTTCAAAACCTATTACATTGCTGAGCACTCCAACATTAGTGCACTTGGTGTATAACTATTTTCTTTGGCATATATGAATCTACTTTTTATTTAGAGCAATGCTTATTTTCTGTCTCAACAGTGCCTCCTTTTTCTTCCCCTCATATGCCCTGACTAATTCCAAAATCTCGCTTCCATTTGTTCAGTTATAAGAGTTCTTCTCCAACCATTTTTCACCATAATTGATTTACAGTGGTTCCAAAGCCTTATTTAGGGACCTGGCTGATTTCATTAACTAGTACTACTGATTTATCGAAGTTCTGTATTTAAAAAAAAATTCTATTCCTACTTGATGGCTTTCGCTTTTGTTTAAATAGAATCAGCAGCAATCACTCAATCCAAGGGTACTCTGAGCCTACTTACAACTGCTGCTTAGTAACTGCTTTTGTGCATTAAGAAAGCCCTTTCACACCACGGGACACATCCTTCCAGCAGGATGTTTTCTGCCTCCAGGAGCACTAACATCATCTGTAGACTGAGCTTTAGCCAAAGTTAAGGGGTCTGCAGCAGACACACAGCCCCACCCTAGCAGGAGTAGCTGCAGCTCCTATTGCTGCTCCTCCCACAGCAGGGAAGAGCAGAAACATCCCTGCTGATTCTCAGCTCAGTGTCACTACAAGAGCTTCTTCTTCAGTTTAGAACTCTCTGCCTCAATCAGCCCCACCTCCTTGTTGGGTGTAGGCAAGTAAATATCAGCAATCAAAGAGAGGCTTTGTGTGAGTGATCTGTCAGAGCAGTACTAATCACAAGAAAGGCTCATTCCCTTCTTCCTTCCTTCTTTGCTGGGGAAACTCCTAGACACGCTTTAACTTTATTTACTATTTATTGCTTTACCCTTCTTTTATGATATTGGAGATCCAAATTCAATTCCCTGTCCCAATTTGTGGTTGGAGGAATTTAATAAAGCGGGCCTGAAGGGGAATATGGCAATAGTAAAGCTCCGTTTATTGTTGGATATTCATTCCTTGCAAAATGAGAGCAGAGGTTTAAAGTTTTGGTCTGGATTTAAGCATAATTTTGTTTGGTGAACGAATGGACTTATTCAAGTTGTCTCTGTGTATCTGCAAAACCTTAATGCATTTTTACAAACTTAGTGTTTGAAACACTCTCTGGATTGTTGAATAAACTTCTTTTTTTTTTTTTGTATTAGTAATTTTGTTATCTCCAGGAGAATGAAAAAGCTATAAAGTATTTAACTTAAGAATTTAATTTCAAACAGACAGGGGTGTACTTTAAATTATAAATAGGAAAACTGAGTGATAAGAAATATCCTTTTATTACTTTCTAAGTACGGTAATAACACCTGCTACCTTGGGCCACAGGATTATTGGCAACCAAAGTTTTAATCATCGAAATAGAAAGATATTTTGTGCCTGGGAGATGGTTGTTTCCCTACTACAATACATATCTTGATATTTTGAGCTTTGGCTAATAAACATTTAATAATTATTGTATTAAAAGTTCTTGTCCTTGGGGCTTGCTTTTGATGTGTACCATATAAAACAGGTGTCTTGTATTATTTTGCTGACACTTGGGGTTTCCTGTTTGCACGGAGCTTAGAATTATTAGTTTAGAATCCAGTTGCTATCTTTGTTATTGCTTTGTAAAGTTCTAATTAGAATTTGGGGAATCTAGAGGAGCAATATTCTTTGTGAATAGTGCTGTGTCTTTGAGATGCGCGATTGTTATTCACTTGCTTTGGCTTGTTTTATTAAGCAGAGGACAGCAAAGAAATGTTTGAATAATCTTGTATATTTGATCTTTGTGTTTGGGTGGAATTTATTAACAACAAGAATATGGGATGACAATCAGAATCCACTTTTAAGGTGTTAGAAAGGAGCTGGTGTTTGTTAAAGAGTTTGCCTGAGCAGAGTCTGTATTTAAAAACATCCCCTGGTCATTTAGACTCTATTATTGCAGTATCTTAGGTCAGAAGGGATTTCTCAGCTAATGTACCCCAGGAACCTTTGCAAGCCCACGTGACACTACAACCCAGATCCTGCACCAAGTTTCCCCTGAACACCCATATTCCTGATGCCCTAATGATTTACAAGTGTCTGACCTCAAAGTTATGAATCTGAAACAGTAATGGCTAAGAAAAATTTCTGGCTTTTCATTCAAACTTCTGCTTCCCCATGCAGACAGTGAAGACTGCCATTTCATTGGGAATATATGCAAGTAATCCAAGTCCTACTTTCTAGCCAGACCTCTCCAAAATCTTAATCTTCCATAGACACTACTGCACAGACTTTCATTTAGCTCCATAAATTGTTTACAAATAATAAGTGACTGTGGGGTGAAACCCCCTCCTCCCTTCCCAAAAAAACCCACCACAAAATGACCTTCTGTCCCTTCAGTAATGAAGAGCTCTCTGTCCCTTCATTAAAGAAATGAGATCCCAACAGGACTGCAGGTTTTCCACAAGGACTGATTCACTCTCAATTAAGCTCTCACAGTCTCTCCTCCACAAAAGCAGGGTGAGGGATGGGAGGCTGAGTATCTTGGGCTGGAAGGGAAGTTGCTGAAGTGCCCACATCCAACAACTGGCTGGATAAAAGGGAAGCATGGAGTCACAGGTGTGTAAATAATTGATTTTTCAATTTAGTTACTGACTTGAAAAAGCAAACAATTAAATTCAGAACAATTGGCCTAGAACAGAAGCATTTTGGGGTCTTTTCCCCCCGTCTCATTCTCTCTTTTCAAGTACAGTGGATATGATAGAATGTGACAGGCTATTGAGTCTCCCTTTTATTCCTCATTGAATAGTTGGGATTGATCTAGATAGATGATTTTCACACGATGAATCAAAGAAAGGGCCATATTGGAAGGCCTCTGGCTACTTTTGAGAGGTTAAGATGCCTGAGTTCAAACCCATCTTATGAATTAAAAAAAGATTACAGGTCAGTTCCCTGGCCACTGGCCTAAGAAACCAGAAATGTTCAAGTTCAGAATGATGAAACAGAATTATTTTGACATTTCAAAACATTCTTTTCTTTCCCCAGACTAATTTTCAAATTCCATCTGGAAATGCAGGTTTTTGTTCAAATAAATATGTTCGCATTTGCTGCCTGAATAAATCTTATTTCTGGTTTGTTTTGTGGATTGTTTTTTTCCCCTGGAAAGGGATTGGTTTTTAGACATTTTCTCCTTAGCTCTGTATGTAATCAAAACCAGATTATCTTCAGCACTGTGGGCTATTATTTTTCCTTCTCTTTAATGGTCAGCAGTGGAGTGGAAAGGCATCCAACTGGAGAACATCTCTTGAATGTGTTAGGTGACCCTCATGGAACATCCATCGCTGATTTCATTAGCAGGACCCAAAATTCCATGCCACGTTACCTCTGTGAATGGCTGATCTTCGGCAGGCACAGGTGTCTCATTCCAAGACCTATTACCAAACATGTTCATTTTGATTTTCCTGTTTCGTAGTAGAAATCTGGGTTTTTGATTACTAACTAGATATAGCAGCTACTAAGATTTTCTGCTTCCACAGGTTAGCTAGGTCTAAGTCATTTCAGCATTCCCTGGTTCCCCTGTGCACATTTGAAATGTATCCAGAGCCTCTGAAAGTTATATTTGTTGCNTTTAAGTTTGGTGCTCCATCCACTGTGGACTGTCTGTGATGTCTTTTCGATGTGATTGACACAGACAATAAAGGGACAGAAGCACCATTCATATGAGGACAGCCTGAGAGCACAGGACTGAGAAGAAGGCTCAGGGGGATCTCATCAATGTGTGTAAATATCCATGCAAGGGAATGGAGGAGGAGCAGCCAGGCTTTTCTCAGTGATCCCCACTAAGAGTAGCAAAAGGCAGTGAGCAAAGACTACTAAACATTAAAAAGACTAGTAAGCAAACAAACAAACAAACAAACAAAAAAAAAAACAATTAAAACCATGAAATTTCACCCAAAACAGGAAAGCAGACGTTTACTGTGGTAGCGGTCAAACACAGAAACGAGTGGCCCAGAGAACTTCTTTGTGCAGTCAGGTTTGGACTGAGTCCTGGAAAACCTGTTCTAATCTAACCCTGCTTGAACAGAGCTCCTTCCCACCTAAGTGACTCTGCAAAACAAACAGGAGAAGTCTTATGGGTGCAACACAACACAAACTACTGAGCAGACCAAGCTGGTGCTGAACGTGTGAATAACCCTCACGGAGGGTCTATGTCACTGCTGTGTCCCCTTTGCATCAGCCTGTGACTGAGCAGAAAAGGAGATATTTTCTTCCCTGTCTAGAGTAGCAGTCATTTCCAAAAGCTCTCTAAGAGCAGCCTACAGTCTGCTTTCATCCAGAAGGGCACTAGTGAAGCCTCTCATGCTGCAGGTGAGAGATTTTGCCAGACAGAGCTCAGACAAACAGCAGGCAGCCTCTGCCTCTCAGCTCCCCATGGCACAGTGCAGCATGAGAGCTCTGCAGACTCGTGGGTCACAAAGCCCTAACAGGAGCCTGGGCTGGATTCCTTTTTAAATACTTTATGTCACTGCTAGCAGCCCTGAAAAGAGAAAAAAAAAAAAAGATAATTCTGGCTATTGATATGTTCTGTAAGCTACAGGGTTCTCTTCTGGAGGAGAAACCAGAGTTTACTAGCAATACTTCAATGTGATTTCAACTTTTGCACGTTACATACTGCGTGGTAGCTCCTTGCACTATTATAAGTCTCATCTTTCACGCTGCTCCCATACCAAGAAGGTTGAAGAGCTGCCAGAAGGAATTTAAAGATGTATTCAGGTGTCAGAAGGGGTTTAAAGTAATTTTTAAAATCTGTCTGGCAGCAACTAAATCTGTCAATTAATTTTCATATTCTTTTTTCATTTTAGAATACTCTTCTTTCCTTTTAGAAATGGTTTCCCATATTTGATATATTTTGATCCATTTATTATTTTAAGCTGTAGCCTTTTAGCAAAACAGATTAATGCTTAATGACTAAAGTTAAGAAATGCAATGACTGCAAATGAACAATGAAATATTTATAGTTCATTTGTTTCCAATGCTTTTTTAACACCCTTGGAGGATGTATACTAATGATGTTACATTTCATACATGTTTAGTGCCTTCTTCCTCAGTTAAAACAGGTGCAACTTATCAGTTTTTTTTAATATATTAATGTTCAATTTTGATATGAAACAAAAGTTGTGATTAAGTAAGTAAAAAGCTAAAAACTACCTTTTAAACTTCAAGTATCAATTACTGTTAATTACCTGTCTGTTTTTAACTTTGTGGTCATATTTTGGTCTTTTTATAGGTACACAAAGGGGTGTGTGCACACCAAAAAAAGACTTGCAAAATTTACATCTATGCAAAATCAAAGAGTTATAAAGGAGTCGGTTTATGAAATATTAGGAAGTATAACAAGTTTGAGTTTAATGTGCTATTTGCTTTTATCAACTACTTGTGCTTAACCACATAATAAACTAAACACAGAATAAAAAGTTAAAAAAAAAAAGCGCTAATAAGATTAAATACCTAAGTAGAATGATGTGTTCATATAACTGTGTCTTGTGCTAAAACAAATCCAAAAACAAAAAGAAAAAAAAGACCAAAAAACACACCTCCAGCTAAATCTTAGGATTCTCCTAAATTACACTGAAAAAATTATTTTATATCACTGATTGTCTTAAGATGGAGGGTTCATTTCACTGATGTTTTACCATGCTTTTGAAGGTTAGCACAGGAAGAAGGAATAAGGAATTTCTTCTTTAGGAGATGGCCTAATGAAAATTCTCTGCTGTGTTGCTGTGGTACAAAACCAATATTTCATGCCTACAAGATTTCAGCTTTTGATTTCTCTGATTCATTGTTGAAGTTCTCATCTTTTTCACAGTATGAAAGTCATGGCCGTTCACACATTTGATTCACAGGGAAAGGACTGAATACACAGAATATAATAAATAGGAATACAACAGCATTCGCCTTGAGGTGCTCAACTTTAAAGTGTTCTGGCCTGTAGCAATGCTATAAATAAAGCCTGAAAACGGACAAGTTAAGTAAATTAACTTTTATGTAAAGAATTGCTACTGAATTCCTGCTGAAGTACTGCATACCTCTGACTCACCATTATGTTGGAAAAAAATCAACAGCAAAACCACCATACAAAGCCAGTTGCCCCCATGTGAAAATGGCATTGCCAATATTTATTATTCCAAAATTAATAGACTGGTTTGCTTCAACTTCATTCAATTTGGATGGTTTGGTCCTACAGGGGAAGATTTGCAGGTTACAATTCAGGTGGTGAACTGCATTTGCACTTTTGAAATTATCTCCTAAGGACTGTACTCAGTTTGTCTCCATAAAGGGTTCTTTTCCCCCCATTTATGTTCATAACATCACTTCATGGAACACAACTAGTCTGTCAGAGGGTGCAGACTGAGACAAGATCACTGGAAAACCCATCCCTGCCTCCTGCTGGGGAATATTCAACCTGCAGCCACTGTGGTGGGACAGTTTTTTAGGTTTCACTCAAACTCTACTGTAAGAAGACTTAAAAAAAAACAAACCAAAACAAACCACTTACACACAAAACACACCCCTAAAAAAAATTCTTTCTTAACCAAGCCATGCTGTCCAGGCAGAAGGAAAACAGAGGGCAGCTGGAAATTGTAGCAAGCACTGTCATTTACCGTTCTAGTGAAAGCTTATCCATTTTACAATACCACATCTAGGGCCATCTAGGGCTTTTTCTTCTTGAAAAGAAGCAAATTTATGTTGATTTAGACCATTTAGGCCAGCAGCCAGGTACAACACCACTGCTCACTCATCCTCCCACCCATGGGATCCTGGAGAGGGTATGGGGAGGGTAAAGGTAGAAAATTCATTGAGAGAAAGGCAGTTGAATGGGGAAAGTAAAAGCCACACACACAAGCAAAGCAAAACAAGGCATTAATTCCCTGCTTCCCATGGGCAGGAGGTGTTCAGCATCTCCAGGAGGGCAGAGCCCCAGCACAGGGAACTTGGGCAGACAAACACCATCCCCACAAACATCTCCCCTTTCTCCTTCCGCCCCTTCTTTATAGCCTGAGCATGATGTCACCTGGTCTGGAACGTCCCTTTGGTCAGCTGGGGTCACCTGTCCAGGCTGTGTCTCCTCCACCCTCCCAGGCACCCCCAGCTTCCTCAGCAGCATGGCAGCAGGAAAAGCAGAAAAGGCCTTGGCTCTGTGCAAGCCCTGCTCAGCAGTGACAAAAATATCTCTGTGTTATCAACCCTGTGTTCAGCACAAACCCAAAACAGCCCCACAGCAGCCCCTGGGAAGGAAATTAACTCCACCCCAGCCAAAACCAGTACAAATTCTTATTAAAGACTTTTTTCTTTCAACAAATCAAGTAGGAAAAATTTTGCCACTTCACAAAAGAACCATTTTAGATTCAGGCCTCAAACTGATATAGGCATTTACTTTATAACATTTTACTTTAGTCTTTACTGATTATGTTATCTTTCACGTTTGACAGCTGAGCTGTACCAATTTTGTTACCCCTTGTTTTTTTTTTTTTGTCAAAGATCATCTTTTTGTAAAGCAGAGCTTTCTACAGCTCTTGAGTTACGCCTAGTTTCCTGTAATGAGCTTAAACAACATTATTTATTTACTAAAATGCTTTATCATTTAGTGACGCTAACTATGGATCAGATCCTTTCAGCTTTGTCTTAGGGGCAAGGGAAGACTGTCATAAGGTCAACTTAAAAATTTCCTCATGTTCTTCTAAACTCCCACAACCAGCTAATTAAATCTTTTAAAGATCCTCTAATGTAGAGACCCAATCCTCCCCTTGGAGGACTGTTGTTATGCGTATTCAGAGATTTAAGAAACAAGGAGTTCACCTTAAATGCATTAGGGGGTTAATTAGGTTTTCAGTATGCACTTCTCTAATTCCTCCTACATGCATAACATTTAAACTGCATCGTTGGGGAATAGCTGGCAGCATCGTGACAATTACTCCATTGCCAGTATAGTAATTTGTAGTTAAGGTCACTTGAACATAACATGAAATCTTCATTGTTCAACGAATGTGGCTTCAGGAAGATGCTCTGAGAGTTAATGAGGATGGTCTAAGAATGCTCCTACCTTCAGGTTTGGGTTTTTTTGGGTTTTTTTGGGTTTGGTGGGTTTTTTTTTTTGGTTTTTTTTTGGTTTTTTGGTTTTTTTTTTTTTTTTTTGTTTTTTTGTTTTTAAATAAAAGTTAGAAAGTACTGCCGCATCATCACCATGATTCAAGAATTAGACTTCTGAAAAGTTTCTTGCAATGAGTGTTCTGGTAGATCTAGAAAAACACACACCACAGCTCAGTCTTGGAGGTTAAGTTCATCAACATGCACCTATGTTATTTTTTTAAATAACACTTTCCAGAAGAGCATATTTTTTCTCCCACTGTCATGTAGTAGTTTTCCCAGATCCCTACCACTGCCTATTGATTCTTTTAAAGGGAAAATGGTAAGGAAATAACATTAGTTTTTTCATTAATTACTCATAATAATGGAAAGAGCATTCAAACAAGATTAAATATGATGCTCATACAGATCCTATAACCCTCCTTCATTTTTGTTTTTAAAAACCCTCCTTCATTTTTTTTTAAATGAGAGGAAGAAGAAACATATTATATATTTGAAATAATGTGCAGCTATTCTGCTTGTACCTCAGTATTAATGTTATTTCTCCCTTTCAGACACATATAGCGTAGGATCCAGTTGCCCTTTATATTGCCCTGTTAATGCAACTGCTTACAGATCCAAGTAAATTGATGCATATTGTAAACTTAGTCACAATAAATTTTTGAGGGATCATGCCTTAACATATAAATCAGTACTTAATATTATTTGCCCTTAGTCACAGCATAACATGCAATGTGTGCAGTTTTATATCAGTAATGCACTGTGTCAGATTCTCAGTCTGTGGAGTTGCATCAACACAGGTGGGAAAAAAAAAAGGAACTTCTCTCTTCCATGCAAATGTTAGGATAACAGTAATATTCTGAAAATAAGGTGTGAAAAATAAGAAGCATTGTTATACAAGTTATTAAAATGCAACTGATACTTAAAATATTACCTAGATTCATTGTAGGCCTTTTAAATTAATATCTGATAAAAGAATGTAATCACAGTGCAACCAGGAGGAAAACAAAAGAGGCTTGATAAGAGTGTACAGCTGTTAGAAAATGAGATATGTTAAATTTCATATTTCTGTGTGTGAGACAACAATGTGTTTTGTTAAGCAGCAAAGTCCTTTTGTTTAAATAATTGAATGCTAAAAAGAATAAAAGCTACTACTGTAGTGCAATGGGTTATCTATCACCTAATCAGTTTCCTACAGTGTGCTGAATACACTTTTATTAAAGTTGGTTCTGCCTTAAAAATAAGCCTATGGGTACTTCAGGAACAGTTCTTATAGCTGGTGTCATCTATAACACTTTAGTGTGACAATGACAGTCTGTTTTCTCTGAATGGTATGCGTGTGTCCTGTTTCCACAGACTTTTTATGATAAAGCATCTTGGCATCAGCCAAACTTAAAATTAAAACAGATTTTTTTTTAATAAATTACCCATGTTCTGGATTTCAAAGACATTTCCCAACTTCTTTTCATTAACATTTCCTAACCTTTTCCTTTCTCTTTTTATACCCCAGTGACTCAGGTTTGTGGGTTTTTTTGTTTTTTTGTTTTTTTTCTTCAAAGGGCAACTTTCAATCTGAAGGAGCAAGAACAACCTCCACACACAGAAGGAACTCATCTTTTTTGAATAGTTGCTTTACTCTTCAAAAAGTAGATTTGAATTTCCACAATAAGTAGAGAAATTTAGATTCCATTTTTTATACTGTGGAGGCTATGAAACAATGGTCACTGTGGTTCAAGAAAGTTTCATTTTCCTTGCTGATTTTACAACCTTAGCTAATGTAAATGCAGAGCCAGAAGACTCTGACATGTGAAACATGAAGGATAGCAATAAAAAAGAAAAAACTGAATCATCTTGACATGGCATCTGAGGTTTGGCTCTTGCAGATGGAGCTAGAAGAATCATGTAAGAGCTAGGTACCACATGAAAAGAAATTTCTTCACAGAACTTGGAAAGTGAAGGCTGGGGAAGGAAATGAAAAGAAAAGGCTGAAGGTGAAGCAGCAGCAGCATAGGACTATCTTTACAGAAAAAATACTTTAGAATGGAATGGGTTGAGCCTGTGGCTTAAACCCCATCAAAAAGGATATAGATCTAAGCTGGTACATACTTTGTCCTGGGACTGAGTGCAGCACAGCCAAAAGAGCCCTCACAAAAAGGCTTAGTGAGCATGAAGGTGAATGGATTATGTGGAAAGATAGCTGTGCTTTATTGAGTATGGGAATTATATAGACAGTCTAGATCATATCGGAGTAATATACACACAAGAATGGGTATACAAGCCTGGAGATTGTCTTGATTGCGCTAATAGATGTAAAGTGGAGAGATCCTGTTTAGAAAAGCCAGCACACACTGTATAATTGCTTTGAAACCGCTGGACAAAGTGTAGGAAAGCAAGGCACAGCTGGCCTCGTGCTGAGGAAGGAACAGAGTCTCATTGCTATTTACTTTTTTCAAGTTCCATAAACAGATCTTTGTCACAACTTTGAGTCAGGAACAGTCACCTTTGTTTTTATGTTTCCTATTACAAAGTAATTCTCTCTCTGATTTTTCTGTGTTTTCTATTACAGTGAAACTCTCTGATTTATCACCATTTTCCTCCTCAGCTCTGTAACTTCTCAGTACACAGCACACAAACAATCCTGCAAATGTCGATGCCCTTCATCAGAACAACCGAAACTACACCTGAAACTGCATTTGTGGGACTGAGATCTGGTCCCACAGATGTTTGGTTGGGAACATGAAACATTTCTTTCCCACTTCAGGCAGCCAGTCTGGGTTTCTGGGAGCTGCAGGCAAGGTCCAGGTCACTCCCTCAGACTGCAGCACTCCTGAGTCAGATGCTAACGCATTAAACAACAATCCTTGCCTGGGAAGGCTCTGCCAGGTAAGTGATTAAAACAGGGAATGGGGAAAAAAATCTCACACATATGGAAAGACTAACCCACAGGTCATGTGCACAGAAAGGTTAGCAGAGACAGATGCACACTCCAAATGCCTTTCTGTCTAGTCCAGTGATATAATTAGCTTTTATTGCAGCACGGTAATGTGTGGCGATGTGGTCAGGTGTCTGCTTTTCCACTTACTGGCTCTGAATCTCCTGCTTTTACGTTTGAACTTCTTCTTATTCCATAATTTAACACCTTGATTATAAGCTGTGTGACGAGTTATCATCTTAAAGTAATCAGCCTTCAAAATTTTTTGTAATTATTTTGAAAGTTTGAGTTTTGAATATTAATATGAGAATTCCCAGAACGTTTCAAAACTGTATCTAATAGAAGTTTTTGATTTCAGAGAGTAATTTGCAGTCATGCCACACTTTCTGCATATGGACATAAAGGAAAGCAGTGAAAATATGTAAGGAAATATTTTCTCATCTTCATGATTTAAAAGTTCTGTCATTAGTCTGCAACATGTCACGTGTCTAAATTATTTTTTCCGAATTTGTCGTGTTTCCAAAATGTTTATGAGGTTTCCATCTTCATTCAAAGGAGATCCACAGATCTTGAGGAGTTGCCTGTGTTCCTCCCCTCAGATTGCCTCAGCCCCTCACATTCAGCCATTCATTCAGGTCAAAAGCATTTCTAAAATGTTGTATATTAACAGAGAGATATGTCACACACTTCAGAAGGATTTGAGGCTGGTATTTCAAGTGTGTGTTTTCACTTCCAAAGAGTGTAAAACTGCATGTATTAAACATTAGAGATGGGGTAGAACTTGAAAGTCTGTACTGTCTCAAAGCTCATGACTTTTCAAGATTCTAAAATCAGTTTCTGATAGATTAGTAACTCTCTCCAACCCAGAA
Organism: Grantiella picta; assembly: GCA_013397955.1. Classification (NCBI taxonomy): domain Eukaryota; kingdom Metazoa; phylum Chordata; class Aves; order Passeriformes; family Meliphagidae; genus Grantiella; species Grantiella picta. The sequence continues at coordinate 728,623 of VZRM01004381.1, read as the reverse complement.
GATGCAAATTATGGGTTTCTGTGAAGTCTTTCAAAAGCCAGGTACAAAATTTATGTTTCATTTTACCATCTTGGAAAGTACAAAGTGCCTTTTTCCTCCTTTTTTTTTTTTTTCTTGCTTTCCTCCTGACCTCCTTCCTTTTAAAATAATAATTATATATCTATTGGAAATGGGAATGAGAATTCAATGATATAAACTATTGTTAGCTCTTTTTTAACTCACTTTGCACATTGGAAAAGTAGAGTCTCAGATTCCACCTGAGTTTTTTTCTCTTCAAGTAATAAAAAAACACACTGTATTTATACTTTGATGTGTAATCTATAGTAAAAAAACAATACAGATGTCACAGACCACATTAACAGTGCATACAATGTGGTAGGATATAAATTAAACAGATTGAAACACCAGCAAGAGGCTGATTATGTCTTCAGAAGTTTTCATCATACTCCTCTAAGCAGGGTTAGACAGGGACTGCAGAGATATATTTATTTTGTGCCTCCTTTAAAATATAAGGACAACTTAATAAAACCCCATATTGTTGTTCTTCATTAATGCTTAAAGAGCTTCATTCCATGTGTCCATGGAAAACAAAAAAAGTGTAAAGTTTTAGATTAGTTTCTAAAATCTTTGGTATACTTCACACTTTCTCCTAATATTTCAGCATCAGTATGTGTGAACCAACATCTTAATTAACCACCAACTGAAGATCACACTAGTCAGAACAGAAAAATAAGAAAGGAATTCCAGCACTTTTTTTTCCCCCCCTACAATAACTCAATTTCATTTAAAGGAATATATTGACACATTTCAAAATAAATAAATTCAAGAAAGTTTAGAAGAGAGAAGCAAAAAATCTAAACCATGTGGTGGGGAAAAAAGAGGCCTCAGGATATCTGAAGAAAAATTAAGATAACAAGGTGTGTTTATTTTAGCAAAAAGAAAGACCATGTCTAACTGTGAATGTCTACCAACACATAAAGGATGATATATAGAAGAAAAGGATCAATTATTCTCATTAGCTAAAAACAACAGAAGAGGATGTAGTAGGCTTAGCTGCAGGTGGCATATTTTAAGTTAAACATTTGGCCCAAACTAATATGTCTAAAAACTGATAAGCAGGGCAGGAAAGCATTGTTGAAAGGATGTAGTTTAGGCTTAACTTGACATTATCGAGAATAGTTTGCAAATAATTATATGTTTTGGAATGAAGTTTGGCCAAGATGCTCCACTAAGCCTGCCTTTGACAGAGCTGATTCACTGTTTGCAGTATCAACAGCTGCTTGGAGAGAGGAGATGGATATTGAAGGGGAGGTTAATATTGGGAGAAGAAACAGTGGCAGACCAAGGTAGAATAAGTAGGGATATTTCAAAATTTCCAGCAGTTCTGCTTAAGAGAAGCAGAATATTTCTTCTGAATCTGAATTAAATCATATGTATAAAATAGCAGAAGGGTCCAGTATCCACAAGGCACCCAAACATATTTTATCAGCCACAATATTAAAATGATAAACTGTTCTCAGCTTTCAAATTCTTAAAAAGTTGTATTACAAGGATCAGAAACCCTGCTAATATCAGAAGTACCTAATCAACACCAGGCTCCTTATCTGCACTTAATACAGTAAATTATCAGACAATTTGAAGGTTTGCTTGCTGGCATCATTTTCAGCTGCTTTGTTTCCTTGTCGGGGGCACCCAGGTTAAAAATATTTTGCTTTCTTTTAAATGCTTCAAGTCAACTAGAAAGAATGAAGAATATGCTAATATTGACTTGCAGCCTTGAGTAGCTGCTCTAGAAATTTACTTTCATTGCTTTGGCTACACGAACCATGTATTAAGTATAATTATATTTCTCTGCATTAGAACATGTCCATCAGCTGCCGTGGATGGATAACAGTTTACATATATTCTTCAGCATTCTCCAAGCCATAAAGGCTGGAATAACTGCCATCTAATTTGTAGCTCAGATTGTTCAACCAGGCAACATAAAGATGACTCTCAAACTGTAAAGGCAGGACTAAACTGATATGAACACACATTACATGAGACAGGGGAAAAAAAAACACTTATGGCTCTCCTTCTGATTTTGTCTAGGATACACAAATGTTCCTATCTGCTAGAAATGTCTTTGAAAAACCTATATAAAAATCCATTCAACTGTTGTTTGTAAAACTTGAAGCCTTAATTCAGACCTTAAGCTGTTTTCTGCTGCTGTTTTCAATATGCCAATTATACTTCTCTGAGAAACTGGATGATACAGTGTTGCATGCCAGACAGGGAGACAGCCAGAAGGCAAACTATAATAGGGATCCAAAGTTTGCTAAATGAACCTTAGCAGTGGCAAGTCAGTTTTTTAAATTCTTTTTCTCACTCTTGGATAAGGAAGGCAAATAAGGATAGCTACTCTGAAATGCAACAAGAAGAGCATTGTGAAAATACTGCTATCACTCCAGTAAATAGATATGTATAAGTACAGCAGAAAAGGACAACTTACCAATAGGAATTTATTACTCTTTCATAGTAAGGAAAAAGTCTTGATCTTAAGATGTCTGTTGTCCTCTATTTTGTTTTCTTCCTCCCTATCCTTGTTTTAAAGCTATCAGGGCTGATACTGTAGTTGCATATGTAAAGAGAAAAACACAGGTTTGAGTAGTAACTCATGAAGATTCATTTTCCATTCAAGGTGCCTTACCAAAGAATACATATTCAATTATTTGTTTGTATGCAGCATCACACCTCACAGGTAGGCTGGATTTTCAAGACATTTGCAAATTGCTACATATGTATGCAGGCATATTTAAAGAAGTACTTCAATGTGATAGCTTTGTCACTAACAGCAACAAAACAGTCAAAATAGTGTTATTTGGACATGGAGTGAGTGAAACTATTTCAAACAGCTATCTTGCTTTTCTCCTTTTGTTGCTCTAATCATAACTTTTCTCCCCCTTTTGAGCTTTCCTTCTCCTTCAGTTTGCTTCTGCTATTCCATCCTGCAGTCACCTTATATGAAGAAAGCCAAGCAGTGAACTCACAGTGCACCTTCCCATTCCTTTGCCTGCAAATACGCTCCTGCCTTCTGCACTCAGCTCTTGCTTCAGTTATCTCCACACCACATCTCAAATACGCTTTGTTAGAAGATCTGGAGAAGATTCATACAAGTGACAGGAAATTGTGGGAAAAAAGCACCACCATACCTCTAAAGGTGACAGGTCTCTTGCACCTCCGTGTTCAAGAAAGGACCTACAAAAAGGGTGTTTGTGCCCTGATGAGAACAGTGAGTACAATCAGCATGCAGTGATATACCATAATGATATCATTTAATAGTGATATACCATAATGATATCATATAATATGTCATTATTAAATAAATAAACCAGTCTACACCCTGGTTGCCCCCCTGCTTCCAATCCCCACCTTCGCCAGGAGTGAGAATTCCCTCATTCAGGATTTTGACTGGGATTTATTCACCAGTTTGACATTAATACACCTCTGCTGATCCAAAGAAACTGAAAATGGATAATCCCTAAATTGTTAAACTCCTCTTCTTAGTGAGGAAAACTGACATTTTAAAGTAAGTACAAGAAATTTTCATCAAGAAAAGAGAAAAATTAAGGGGCTGACTCCATTTGTCTTCTCTGAGCTGCCATTGATGCTTGCCCTGATAAATATGTTGTTTATAGATAATTAGTCATCTGAGAGATAATTTTACAAGTAACCAGTAAACCTGTACAGTAATTGCTCATCCATAATAGGTTGTTGTGTCTGGGGTGAGCCCAAACAGATGAAGCAGGGATTATTGTATACTGAAAACTAAGGTATACTTTACCCTTATAGTGCTTAATACACATTTTGAAGACTTGATTTGTAATTAATCATGGCACTAATGAAAGTAATGAAAGTAACAAAATGACAGTAGGTGGAATGCACAGTAAATGTCCTGTTAGTGATGTATTTCTATATAGCTTATAGAGAGAAGAAAAAAAAGAAATACACACTCATTCCAAAAATGAAGCAGAGCTTAGTTCAACACCTGCTTCAGAGAAATGTGTTTTCTAGATGTTGGCAACAAGGAAACACAAATACAGGGAGCAGAGGGAGGTTGCTGGTTTTCCCACAGACAGGCTGATGATGTTATAGACAACCACATTCAGAAGGACAAATTGGCAGTCAAAGTATAAAGAGCAGCATTAAAATTACAGTAGGTATAAATAGTAGATATAAACATAAAATACAGTAGATATATCTGGCCACAATAATTTTGGTGAAGGAGTGGCATATCAGTTTGACACACGTTGACTGCTTCTGGAATGAGAAAGTCTGTGCATCAGAAACCCTTTTTTCTCTTCAGAATTCCTTAACTGGGTGTGCTTAAGGAGTGCAGCAGCATTTCTCAATACAGAATTTCAGCTATGTCAACTCCGAAGAGCTAAGGAGACCCAAATAAGTAGCTCCATATCCTTCATCTAACTATGAGAGCAACCCAGAATGCATTGCATTATTCTGTAAGATGTTCCAAGGATATTTTTATCTATCAGAAGTGTACTACTTGAGCAATAAACCAAACAGTTTTCAGGCTTAAAGTTTCTCCCATTTTATCTTACTGCATCTTTAGAGAAAAGACACCACCAAATAGCATACATAGTCTCATAAAAAAAAATCTTTGAGAAATCCATTTTAGCCCTTCAAATAATTTTTACATATACCATTCTGTCCAGTTTTCAACAACTTCAGTGAACCACAGTCCCTCATAGATTTTAACACTCTAACTGAGGTCTCCCTGAGATTTCTTCCTACTCCTACACTTATTGTTTTTTCCTCCCTTGCTTGCCAAAACTGTAAACTGGAGTAATTTGAGTGGTTCTAGCTTGTGTAGATCGATGGTCTGAAAGAGGTACACCTGAAAATTCACATGAAAGAGGGTTTAAACCTCTAAGGAATTACAAGCCTTCCATTCTCTGTCTTCTCCACACAAGGCCATTAAATTAGTATTTTAACTACCCAAGAACATTCAAGATACTGAGGAGTTATAAAAAAGGGGGAGAACATCACAGAAGGTAGCAAAGTTGTTATTCTGTATTTCCTCCACAAAAACATTTCAGAGGAAGAAGTATTTGTGAATTATTTTCACAAGACAGAACTGGAAGTACACTAAGCGCCTCAGCACAGACCCAAAATACAAGATTAAGCTTGAGGTCAGTATCTTAAAAACCAATTTCTCAGGCAAAACATCACTAACAACCACAGAGAACAGCAAACTGCAAAAGCCAACAGAAATCTTTAACATGTACAGCAAAATACCCGAGCACAGTGCAGACCAAATAAATTATTATTGAGAACAGATGAATCAATATCATGACCTGAAATCGTTAACAGACAAAAGTCCCTTCTAATACGCTCTGCTCAATCTGTTATTATCTCAAACCCTTCGAACCAGAGTGCCAAAAAGAGTTGTCATGGTTTAACCCCAGCCAGCAACTAAGCCACATACAGCCACTTGATCACTCCCCTGCCCCCAAAAGGATTGGAAGGGAAGGGAAGTGGGGATACAAAGAAGAGATTTGGACTAGTAAGAAGTGAGGAATATCGTGGTTTGACATAACAGTAGCTTATAATTGAAATAAAATAGTAATAATAAAAAACTGTAATGAAAAGGCCATGCCCCACAGCAGCCACAGTGAAGAAAATTAACTAATTCCCAGCCAAAACCCAGCACAATTTCATACTCTGAATTTTTATAAGCTTAATGAGAAATGTCATGTTGAAAATGTCAAAGAATAATTTCTTGTACACAGTGTAAAAAGTATGTAATTAATATGCAGGTATCAGCTTGCATCAGATACAAAACTCTGAAAGTATGGCCAATGGAGACCTTTTGGCCTTGTTTTTGTGTGTGTTTCCTGTTGGAGTTAGAGATAATTCCTGTGTTTTATAGCAATACCACAAGCCACAGCATAATCAGTCAATTGATCTTTAAACAAACACAGAATCACAGAATCACAGAATCACAGAATCACAGAATCACAGAATCGCAATCAACAAGGTTGGAAAAGATCTTTGAGATCATCGAGCCCAACCTAACACCACCTAACGCACATTTTCAACCAGACCATGGCACCAAGTGCCACATCCAGACTTTTTTTAAACACCTCCAGGGACAGTGACTCCACCACCTCCCTGGGCAGCCCATTCCGATGCCCAGTCACCCTTTCTGTGAAGAAATTCCTCCTAACGTCCTACCTAAACCTCCCCTGGTGCAGTTTAAGACTGCGTCCTCTTTCACTGGTTGCCAGGGAGAAGAGATTGATCCCCACCTGGCTACATCCTCCTCCTCCTTTCAGGCAGTTGTAGAGTGTGATGAGGTCTCCCCTGAGCCTTTCAGCCCCTCGTAGGTACCTTGCTCAAATTATGTCATCATAATGCATTTTGACAGACTCTGCATGGTTAGCGAGGCAATCCAAAAGGTCTCACTTTATCTTTGCTTTCACCTGTGGGTAGGAGTGCTTGATGCAGCAAAGACAACATGACCCATATTCTTCCATAATGCTGTCAGGTGACAGCAAAAGTAGATGAGAAATGTCTTCCAAAATTGGGAGTAAGACCCTGGGATTCTTCATTTCTTTGTTGTGGTCGCTTCCAATTTCTCAAGGAGATGGTAATTCCTGGAGGGTTGCATCATATCCTTAAAAATTACCATCAGTGTTCATCAAAAAAAAAGTCGTCATGGACTGAAAAACTGGAAAACAGAGCCTAATACTTCTACTATTGAGGACATGCCCTGACAGCCCATTCGAGATTAATTTCCCATAGACATATTCACTGTGTATCCTCAGCTTTGTTTCAATTTCATTTCCTGATTCTATTGTCTGAACTGCATAAGCACTGAGGTAAAATATAACACTAAACTGGGACACTACATTAATTATTGCATGTGAAGAACTCTGAAACTATACTGAAACTAGGCAAAAATGTTGGTAAGTAAATTAAAAATGTTCTTAAGAATAAGACATGATAGATAAGTAAGTACCAAGGTGAAAGCCGAGCACTCTCCTATAAAAAATATAACAAAGGAAAATTTTAATTATTTTTTCACTCAAAGAATCCTTTCTCATCACAGGGGATTGGTGAGACAAAAGATAGCAGTGGCTTGTGTTCCCATAAAGGTGTGTCATAACACATCCACACATGGATGATGCTCAGGCTGTGCAGGCAGCCTCCGTTGTAACTCCTCATAAATCTGAGCCTGGTGACTTTGCAGGCTCAGGAATGTGCTTTTAACAGCATAGCATGTGTATGCGCATGCATGTTATTTATGCTGTCTGTGGAGCATACATAAGTGACTATTTTATCTTGTAAAAGCCTGATTGTTGTCTTCTTAAAAAACATCCCTGAAATTGAAGTTCACTGCTCATAATGAAACACAAAATTTGATTTTATATCATCAGTCATCTAATTGTCATTTACCTGTTCAGTTCTCAGGCTATTTTTAAAATGTCAAACAGCAATAATGAGCAGGACCAGTGCTTCAGGGCACTAGGCAAAGCAGTTAAAGGTCAGTTTAGATTATAAGATTGTTCCACAATTTGCCATGTATTTGTACATATGTACACACAAACTCAGTTTATAAAAGTCGTATTAAAATTTTAGGCAAGTCCTGAACTTTTTCTGAAGGAAGCCTTCAGAGACTGAAACAGGCGTATTTTTTCATATGGTGGGTTTCAATGACAAATATACAAACTCCTCTCCTTTTAAATTATAGTGCACAACACCACACTGTAAATGACAAAGCACAGAATTTAATTCGAAGAGCTCAGAAGTTATAACAACCTATATTGACCCAAACAGAATGGTATTCTGGGGCACCCTTTTTACAGCTGATTCGTTTTTCCTGGCTGTGCCCCCATGGAAATTAAAGGCTTTGTCCGTGAAGTGCTCACCAACCCAGTTTTATCTTGTACTACCCTCTACCCCATTTTGCGTCCAAGTAATTGAACGTAGCCCACCTCTATAGCATCATATTTTTCTTATTGTGGTAAAAAAACATATTAAAGTGCTTATTCTATTAGTCTTTCTAGTAAAGTGTTCTTATCTTACGCTTTAATCTTTGCCTTTTGTGCCTCCAATTCTCCTCTGCAGCTCACTGCAAGGAAGGGGGAAAGGGGACAAGGGAGTGAGCAAATGACACCTGGTTTGGAGTGCTTGAACATGAATATAAATTGGGGAATACCATTCCTAAACCACAACAGTTGGATAACCTTGCTCTATGTTCTGTCTGTATTATACAAATATTGCACAGGTGCAATCACCCAAACAGTAAAATCATAGAACAAGTGAATACCTGAAAAAAAGGAGAAGCCTTAAGCTTTTCTGAAATGTATCGTGGTAATTTGAACACATTACATTGTTATATGAATTAAAGGCTTACTTCAGACAGACATAAGTAACTGGCTGAGGGCTTCCTTGGTTTTGCAAAATCTGGTTTGTAACTGATACAGCCTGTCAACCTGGACAGTCTAAGCTCTCATGTATGAACGATGGCTGAAGTACCCATAAAGAAAAAAGATGCCCATCTTTCTGGTTCTCTTTGTTTGCTTCTGGGTTTGTTGAGTCTTTTTGGGGTTCTTTTTTTTATTTTTTTTTTTCTATGCGTGCTTCAGGTTCCCAAGCCAGAACAAAACAAGTGTCAGCTTCTGCTAGCTGCAGCGGTGGTGTTCCATCAGGAGCACAGAGCCATCACCCTGCCTGACACCATTCATAACCAGGGCAGTCTGTGCTGAGAGGCCCTACAGTGAATCTGAGCCTTGTGTCAGCCCTGGATTAGCCCACACTGACAACTGCATGGAGAAACCCAGCGAAACGTCAGCATACACCTGCCTCAACCACAGGCAGAGCCACATTGCTCAGGCATTAGCTTTCGTAAATAATTAAACCTGTAAAAATTATCGTCCCCAAAAGATATCCAGTTTAGTATCCTTTCTGAAATTGCACACTGCAATACTGTGCCTTCAAAACAACTGAAGGAGCAAAGAAACATACCACTCTCATCCACATTCAAAAAAAAAAGCAATTGGATGCTCTGCTCACCCCAGATTTCCTGCACATAGGCCATTTTTCATTTAAACTAACTTTAATAAATTATTACAAGGAAATCCTAGTACCCTTCTGAATAACAATGAATGAAAACATTTTGCTCCAGCATAGACTATTTTTTTTGTTCTTGATAGATATCCAGCATTAGCAACTACAAAGTCATTAAATGTTTTATTGTTTTTGAAAGCAAAGGATTGAGCACAGTCTCAAAATGACAAAGGAATCTGCTGGAAACCTTTCAAAGAGCAAAGGAAGTGCCTTCTGCCTCTATCCATCATATAAATGATGAGGATGGTATTGTAGCCACTGACCCACTTGCTCAATTAGTCTTTGGAGTAAAATGCATTTATAATCAGTTAGAAGCCAAATTCTATAAGAGGAATTAATTATCCTTTGTTGAGAAAGGATTGATGTTTTGACTCTTCATTTGTGGAGCCTATTCTCTTTTAACAAGGCTATTCCTTTTTACGTGCATGGTTTTGGGGAGCATTTTCGTCCTGGAATAGTATGTTTCAAAAATGTACAAACATAAGCAGCCCACAAAACAGCACATATCCTAAAGAGCAAGACTGGTTGAACTGCACCCATGTGAGAGCAGAACAGACTAACCTGCTGAGCAGTTGGCAATATTCCTCAGAGCAGGTGAAAGTCTCACTTATGAATATCTTCTCTGTCAGAATGAGCCAAAATCCTGACAAAGAAGTATAAAACTTCTTCAGAAGAACCTTCCCCCAGCAAAGTCTGAAGAGTTATTCAGTACAACATCAGTATATTCTGAGCTGAGTAGTCTTGTGCCTGAATCTACACCTCTTCCTTACACAAATAGTTTAATTAAATACCATGTTAAAATCTCCCCATGCATGAAAAGTGAAGAATCAGGCCAAAATTACTCCAGGAATAGACAGATCCAGAAGCTGAATCAAACAGAAAAACTGTTTTCATAACTCAGTCAGCACTACACTGTAAATTGTTCTTTAAATGTTAGGATATACAAGAGTTACTTTGCTGCTTCGCCACTTTTTTTTTTACTTTTTTTTTTTTTTTTGGTAAAATAAGTCCACAAATAATCCCCTGCACGAGACTTAAAAGCAGTTTATTTCCCACCCATATCTTATTTCTTTGATAGCATTTTGTCACACCCTTCAAAAAGGTTGTTTGCGTTTCATATATGCAAATCCCAAATTGTTGGCTTTGTTCATATCACCTGCTTGGGGAAATGTATGAAGCATTGCATTTAAAAATGGTATATAGGCATACAAATTCAGTAGCTGACTGGAATAAAAACAGACCAAAATTAGTTTATTCCACAACATTCTACTGACACCAAGCCAATCAAGTCCTGATGTTCTCCTACATTTAAGTTACTAAAGTTAAATGTTACTATCTCCCTTTATTGCACTTTTAGGGACTCTCATATCACCCCAGTGTTTTCTTTAAAGTATAAGGAAAAAAACAGTACCTACTACACACTTTGAGAAGTACCATGGGATTTCATATATGATATTAATTGTTGATAAAAATATTTTATGTGAATACCTGCACATCAATGGACAAAACACCTATTGTAAAATTAAAAAAAAAAGAAATATATATATACTTTGCAATCTATAATGTAGGACAAAAAAGCAATAGAAAATGGAAATAATTCCTGAATCTTCACACTCTGAATTTTGTTGTTCTTTCAGTGTACAGTGTTCTGAGCACATCTCTGTGTATCCTCTGTCCTTTTCCACAGTTTATCTTGGAAAAATACATTATAACTGAATTTGAACAGAAATATAACTTCATTAATATTCACTATTCAACAATAAACATAATTTTTTTATAGAAGTGAGTTTTGGTTTTCCTCTTAGTTTGTTTCAAATATTAGCATTCCAGTTCCCTTTACCTGCTCAAACAAAGGGGCAGAAACCACATCTTGCAGAGAAGTTGCTACATTTGCGTGAAATACTGAACTAGAAATATGAAACACCCTACAGAATCTTACAACCCCAAAGGAGCAAAGGATAATTCAAAACTTAATTGTCCAAGGAGAAAAGAGCAAAGAGGTTGTGGGATAGAATGAATGTCAGGAAGGGGTGTAAAACTTTAAAATGAGCAAACTCATTCCACCACAATATACAGCTGCACAAATCTGGGGATTAATTTTTTGCAAGATGCTAATGTCAGTGACATGCCTTACAGATAAATCTTTAGACCAACAGCCTATGAAGCTGGCAATATCATAAGCAGCTCCCTCTATACAGACACTAAAATATTCCAGCTAGATTTAGTTGTGTCATTCTTTAGAGCAAGGAAGGATCTTAAAAAGTTTCTGGCCTGGTTTTACTATACATTTTTAGTTATTGACTACCCCTCTGGCTCATACCAGCTTGCATTCTTTCAGGAGAAATCGGGTCCTGGCCACATGCTGCTCAACATTCAGAACACTGCAAACAGAACTGAAAAACTGCTAATTCAAAATGCTGCATTCAGTGATCTTCAGCGACATCTGACCCAGAATTCCTTGGACACCTTTGGTTTCAATATCTGGTGAGATAAAAGATCATCACGTCGTGCTACTGATACTATTTCCATTAGCATCCTGGTTCCGTGTCTGAGTGTTAGGAGGAGCCACTGGCAGAAACTCAGCACACTGCAGGTGGATATGTTATCTTCAACACTCATCTCCACACAAGTATGAGACTCTGTTCTCATACCATATTTAAAGTGTAATTAAAATCATGACACATCATCGAGCCCAATTGCAGGGCAGTTCTTAGCTGTCAGACAGCAAACCCAACAGGCAAACCTGGTGAGTTGAACTCAGAGCAACTCCCTGTTAGATTCTGGTTTACACAAGTGGACATCTGTTTGCTTTTTCCCAGGGTGCACGTAACAGGCGTGATAGGATATTCCTGAGCAGTATATTGGAGAAGTTTGCACAGGTCTTAAGCTGTTCCAAAGCTATCATAAGCCCCTGCACTTGCACTCTGTTTTTCTGCACCTTTTTATGTGTGTCAACACCAGAAAGGTTTGCACACAGAGTTAAGTGCTGCAGTGACTGGGAGTTGTTGATGCATCACTAGACGCCTTACTCTGAGAAAATCCTGATCTGCTTGCCAAGGCTGCCCTTCTGGATACCAGGAGAGCATTCACAAATAAAATAAAGAATTCATACAGCAAACTGCAGGTACAGAGAGATTGGAACCTCTGGCAGGACGAAATTGGCAGCTTTCTTGCCACAGCAGAACTACTCTGAAAAATCAAATACACACAAAAAAGCTACATCGCTGAAAATGTCACACTTGGTATGTTTGATCATGGACTGCAAATTAACACTAATTCTGCTGGATTCTCACATAAACAAATCTGAAACCCTTCTTAACAAGAGCAGGCACAGTATTCCAGAAGGTGCGTGCTTCAAAGAGCCACATAATATTGAAGACTTAGCAAGTGCTACAGCTGAATTTCTATCATGTGTCTTGTACATGGAAAATAAATACATAATGGTGGCAGACTAATATGGGAAGAAATAGCAGCAATTTATCCTTAATGATACTAAAAGAATACAATCTGTATAAAAGGGGAGTCAGTGTGGTAAACTTCAACAAAAACAAAATAAGACAGAACAAACAAAAAATCAAACACCCTCTCCCCCAAGAAACCCAAAGAACAAAAAACAAAACCAGCAACAAAAGCAAAACCAGAAATGATATTATGATTCACTTTGAATTCCCAGAGAATCCTAATCAGAGTATCAGACACACAGTCACACTTGAATCAATTCCCACATGTCTCATGCTGGGCATTTTAGGGCACTGAGTAATTGGCATAAAGGTAAAAAAAAATAAATTGAAGGAAAAACAAAACACACACACACGCACACACACACAAAAAACTCCTCCTCACCCACCCCCCAATTCCCCCACGGAAGGCAAATCCCAGAAGTGAAATAAAACTCTTATGTTTAGAGTCAAAACCTGCAATACATCAGAACTTTGTGAACTCAATTGGTAATGTTCAAAGCACAGGTCAGCTGCCAGGCCTCCCCGGTACATTGAGAATAAAGACACCTATTAAATAAGACAAAAGACAGTTCCAAGACGTAGTTCCAGCACACATCATTTTGAGTGCACGCTGTTCCCTAAACCTAATTGCCTGAAAAAAGCAATAATGTGTTGAGGTAGCCATTGCAGAGCCTTGTAGCAACCTCACCACCCTGAGCCACCTCCAAATCCTGCAGCAGCAGCAGAAGGGAGACAAGGACCAGCACAGTCAGCAATCAATCCTTCAGGCTGGTGTGATGGACTGCTGCAATCATGGGGAGCATAAAAAGAATTTTTGCACACCGATGGACTACATCTGGGCACACATTTATTGAACAGGTGGATCATGGTGTGATAAGTCAAGTTGTCTAATATATTAAAGGAAAGTAACACAAGTGGAGAGCTCTGAGGGACACAAGCTCACTACAGTTAGGATTCTGATGACAGAAATTTATTTCTGTGATCTTTTTGGGGAGAATTAGGTTTTTTTCCCTTTTATGATCTGATATAGTGGTTAAGACAGTTTGTTCATGAGACCTCAGCTTGGCTGCTTAAGATTCACCCTGCTTAAGAGCTGTTTAAAAAGAAAATAAAGTAAACTCATCCAGCTGTGCATCCAAATTACTCACTTGCTAGTCTAAAAGTTAAAAGGATTTGGAAACTAAGTTGTTTATGTTTTTATTTTAACGTATGCTAGGTCAACACATCATGCCGATGAAGAAATTAGTCCTGATAGCAGGAATTCAGTATTTCCATGCAAGTTTGGGAAGTGTTCACAGTGAGCACTCCATCTGCTTTGGGTGTCTGAAATCACAGCAGATACTGACGGGGTAAGGAAGGTACAACAGCTGAAATAACACTGGAATAGCTTAAACCCTTGAGTATATCCTGCAATTTATATGTATGTATAGTATCTACAAGACAAAGACTACGCTCCTATCTCAGTCCTAGCTGATTTCTATTGAACTGAGTTGTAACTGGATAATTTAAAAGCTTAATTTAAAGAAATTCAATTAAAAATACATATTTCTCTTGTGTGGACTATTAAAATAATACAACTTTCCAATATAATGATTTTATAGTCATATAGATAACATAATAAAATTTTTATATTTCTTTAATACAAAATATTTTAAAATTATATGTGCTTTTTTGTTTCACTCATCTAATAACAAATGCTGGTGTAATTAAAGCATTTGGGGGGTGTCTCAACAATCAAATGTAATAAAGAAAGTTAAGTATGTGTCAGATAGAAAGCCCCTTATGCATTCTTACTTTCTGTGTGCTTGAAGCAGTATTTATTTATGTGTTTGTTTACTTAACAGTTGATATAGGAGCAATAGCTTTTAAAATACCCTTCTCTCCCTACTGCTTTCTCCATTGCAATTACAATTAAATTCAGCCATCAGGAATCTTTGTGACACATCCATAAGCAAACTCAGATATTTCAGCAGTACTTTAAAAGTGATTTGCGCCGTATCCAAGTCTGGCTGTTCTCAAACTACACGTGGGGGATAACTTATGGGACTGGTGGCAGAAAATAGCATCTTTCATTGCTCAATTTCCTGTTGAACTCTCTGAGTTACCAGTGTTTATAAGCTGCTCCCATCAGCTGAAAGCTGCGTCACTTGGTGGTGTTTGTCCAATCTCCACTGGGCAAATGCTCCTGCAGCAAAAACACACACATTTGGCATTTAATATGCACAGGGCTTTTTTAGCCTTAGCACAGAGGATCAAGAGCTTCACTCTTCTGCTCCCTGTCATTCTAAAGATTATTTTCCCCCATATCATGGTTAGGCAATGGTTCTAAATATGGCAAGTTATGCTGTAGATCCCTATGGACTATCTGCTCTCTGAATAAATCATAGAACTGCAGTGAATATGCAGGGTTTTCAATCTGTTCTATATAAGAGCCAAATTCATTCATTATATTCAAAGAAAGAGACCTAAATGGTGCTTCCATGTCAAAAGGTAAAAAATAAAAAGCAAAGTTTTATATATTAATTTCACTGCTAAAATTATAAGTCATTTATCAAGTCTTACTTAATTTCAAAGAGTTGCTCTTCCCTGCATTTAAGCATCAATAACTGAAGCCTTGAGCAGCTCTATTTCTTAGCTATTGCCTTTGTTCTTTCTGTAACTTCTTTTTTTTAACCCATTTTTCATGAAGAGAACCATGTGCCCTGAGTTATCAAGCAATTCATATTTGTTTCCCAATTAGAAACAGGAAATTACTTAACCTGTAATATTAAAGACTTTTTTTTTACCTTAGGCTTACACCCTGAAAACAGAATTAACTTGCTAGTGTTTACACTCAGCCTTTATTCAAACACACTGTCAGGCTACACCCACTGGCAAAAATGATTTTAAGCAACCTCAGTTAGGTATTTTTGGGTGGGCACAGAGGAGAAAACTCACTGTTAGGTGGGCAGGTCTGCCAGTGTGTTAATTTAAAAGATAAGAGTACTAAATAAAAGAAAATGAAATACAAGTCTATTCTAGCTCCTTCAAAAAGCAAGCTTGAAAAATGTACATTGCCTTTTTTTATTGGGTGAGGGCAAACCACTTCTCTTTTTTTATACAGGTCTTTGATGCATAGCCTAATGCAGGCCTCAGCAAAAAGATAGCAAATCTTAGAATTTATTATTGTCAATAGTCTGCGTGACCTTTACTTTAACTGCATCTTGGCTGTCAGTAATAATCCAAGGCTGCACTTTCAATGATAGAATGAGAGATTTTGCATATTGAGTCTCCAGGTCTCCTTGAGAGCGTTCAGAAATCACAGTCATTTATTCCTATTGGCAGGGCAAGGTCTGTTAGGAAAGCTCATTCGTCTTTACTTGAAGATGAACAGTGGAGAAACTCCATTTTCGCTCTGAATCAAGTACTAAATACTGTAGTTTTCTCAAATAAATCAACAAGGAGGCTTCTAGGTCCAGGGTCTGAAATCTTTTCTCATTCAGGGCACCTGTTCTGTAATGGCTCTCTTCACCTTTGCAACGTACAATTTTAGCAGTAGATAAAATAGCACTTTAACACAGACCTGGGGATTTTACATTCTAACCTTTCTTCATTTGTGGTTTGTTTTACCTGACAGGTTAGAGAGTTTGCAGGTTCAGAAGGAATCTAGCAAGGACAGGATTGCAAGGACAATAACAATAAATAACAGACTTGCACTCTCCCTAGAGATGTTTTTAAAACCAAAACTTACTTAAGCTACATAAGACATATGTGTAGCTGTGTAATAAAATAAAAGTGTCTCAGGCTAGGTGTCTCAGATTACCTTGGGTAGTTCTGTGCTGCTTGAACTGTCTGGACGAGTCAAAACCAGCCTGAAGCTACAGGTGTCCTGGCATGACAGGATGTGCAGCGGGTCTGGTACTCCTGTGCAAGGAGTCCTGTACAAAAAGTATGTAAATACTTTAAGGAGATTATGTGGGCCGCAAAGGAAGAAGAAGACAGCATTTTCCTGCAGTTTCTGTAATAAAGACTGCATCTGGATCTCACCCCTTCAACCCCTTCCCAGGTTTTTTATTTGTGGTGTCACATATGAGATCATTCCTGATCTCCACATGAGCTCTCTTCAGATCCACGAGGAGAAAAATTAAGGTGGGGGAGGGAAGTGATCCACCCAGGTGGGGGAGGGAATTGATCCACCCTCAGAGACACCAGCAGCATCACAAGAACAGTGCCTGGATTTAGGGTCCAGCCAAGGGAGATAGCTGTCCCCCTGCAGATTGATTTACTGAAGCCCACAGGGTCCTGCAGACACACAATAATCTGTATTAGCTTAGCCTCAAAACTCACAATTTGGCATGAATTAATTCTTCCACTAGGGTAAATAAAAATACCCCCAGCTTTCCTCCTTTTATCTCCATTTTATGCCAATATATCACAAGAGAAATTCCAAAGGAAGCAGCAGGCATGGGAAGCTCCTAGCTGCCTGGGTCTATCACAGCCATATTTCTAGTGAGATTATGACAACCTTCTTTCCAAACAAATTTACTCAGTAAAACTGTAATTTTTATCAGGTCGACTGATACTCTTCACAAATTCATTTAGCTCGTTGCTCCAGTGAATGGGTATCCATCTGTACAAAGTGGCACACTGTCAACAGGAGAGACAGATAGCAAGTCCTACAGGCACAGCAAATATTTTCCTTTGCCCTCTACTTAAAATACAGGACTTTATAAAGCATTTGTTTGGTTTGCCATTCTGAGCCTGGATACAGAGTCTGCATGACAAAACTGACTGTTTCATACACAGAAAACATTCTGGGTACTCCATAAGAAGGACAAAGGTGACATTATTACACCTCACATTCTATCCCCTATAAAACTGGGTGGCAATTAGGACAGGTTGATTCCTTAAAACAATCCTTTTTGTCCCTTTCCTTCATGTCCTAATATTTTAAATGCCTAGTTTGTATCACAGGGTTTGAAATTATTACCACACTATGCACAAACTGAAGTCTTGCACAACTTTCCTACTTTGCTCTCTGACAAAATATTTGAGAGTTAAAAAAAAAAAACAAACCAAAAATGCCGCAATTAATTGATTCTTTCTTGGCCACACAGCTGCTGGCGGAAATCTTTGTGCGCTTGCACACCTTCCTCCACCTTCTTTGTCTGACTTTCAAGAAGATTCTTGCCAAATCTTACATAAGTCTCGGCAGACAAGCTGAAACTACAGCATCTGGCATACGGACTGTGGGCTGAGGAATCAACCAGGTTCCAAAATGTGCTTTCTACTGGCACCATCCCCTCTCCTCAAGCTAGTCTTCCAAGTTCTAATTCATAACATTCGTCTTCTGACCGCATAAAAAATAATGCATGCATACAAGAAGGTGGGGGAAATAGGAAAAGAGAGTTTAAGCTCCCTGATGACATCAGTTTTTGGCATAGAGGATTGATAGTTTCTAGTTCCCACGACATCCTGAAACAATTCCTTGGAGAAATCCAAAATAATTCCATGATGCTGAAAACCCCAAGAATCGACCCTACTGAGTTCACAACTCTGTTGTGGCTCTCTAGTAGGATCTAGGCATGAACATGACTGTTGTGCACCCCTGAAGTCTTTAAGTCTTTTACTCATTGCTGTGATCTGCACCAGCCATGAACCTACATGCACAGCACAGAAAATCATAAGATTTTATAGAATCCTGTAAAAATCTTCGAATCTCTTTCCCTTTCAATACTACTGCAGGAATTCAACCAGTTTGGAGTCTCAGGTGCAGGCATTTCACAGGGTAAAAACTCCCTTTTTCTGCATGGCCTAAATGATGAAATATATTCATTGTATAACAGAACATTTTTCTGCTCTACATGTAGAGTCATCTCATTAATAAAAATGTATGATTACACTTGCAGACATCATTAGAATGTCAAATTATTTTGCCAATGGCCTGATGATGCCTTTACTGAAGTTGTTATTTTTTCCCTCAGTGGCAGTGGGTTGGCTGTTTCCCCTCCTTGCAACAAAGTGGAAACCTGGTGATAGTGTGTATAGTATCTGCTGCAGACAATAATTAATATTTTTGTCAGAGTATTTCAGCACTCGACCAGAAGTTTCCAAAACAAACATATGCATGTTGATACTTTTATTCCAATTTCACCCCTTTTGTGTTTAAATATACCACATCCCCAGTGTTTCCTATTCATAGAGGCCACATTTGCTTTTAAAGATTCATCGAGACCCTGAGCCCATAAATCCTGTAGCAGAGAAGCACAAATATGACTCAGTGATCTACTTTACAGTTGTCATAAGGAAAAAGATGTCCCAGCTATAAACTCTGATCACCAGTTGCAAAACACACTCAAATCCCCTAGCATTGCCAATCTTTTAGTATTTTCATTACCAGGCTACATTATAAGATGGATGAAAGGCATTAAAATTTGCTTTATACTCCTTTGTGAGCAGCTGTTTCCTTTCTGTGGAATGTAAAGAGAACAGGCGGGGAAGGAGATGCTTTAAGGACCACATTTTCAACCAACCCTAACCACTGCAATTGTATTACTCGGATTTATATCAAGATATTATTTATATCATTAATAGCTGGCAGTGCACAGCTACCTGTTGATGGCAGCTTGAGATGCCAGAGGCGAAGCTAATTAGTCAGATGAGAATGAAGTGAGCTATGAGGGATGATAAACCAAACAGCAAGTTTCCCAAAGACAGGGCCAGTCAAAGTATTGGAAGAAATAAGCTGAGCTTTGTAAAGGACTGTTAAAGAGCGATTTTTTCACCCTTGCAGGCTCTGTTGATAAATCTGCAGGTGATTGCCTTTCTTGCTTTCTGTATTTCTCTTTTTTGCTTCTGTTCTGTTTTATTCCTTGCTCTCTTTTTAATAGTGAATAAAAGTGAATTTTCATTTTGATTATCAACATTTGACCTCATTTGTGTCTCAATCTCACTCTGAGTATTTTCAAATCCCCCCCACCATATTCCTGGCTTAGGATGCATTCCTGAATTGTAGCAACCTTAAGATTATTTTTGTTCAAGTTTAAGCAATTTCTCTAGTAAGATATAGGATTTCAGGAGAATATTGGCTTGGGTCTCCTTGGGAATTTGTACATATTTTTTGCAAAAGGTTGAAAGAAAAAGTCAGTGTTTCAAAGCAGAATTGGGACCATTTTTTTGAGGTCCTTTTCAGCTCATCAGGACCTTTCCCACCACTTTTCAGTGGGTACTAGGATGAGGTGCAAAAGGAGTTTGGAGAGATTACCGCAGCACTCAATTTTAAAATAAAAATAAAATGCCCACACGCCTTAAACCTGGGTTCAGGTTGGCTGGATGCCCTCCAACTCTTCTGGATGGCAAAATTCTTGGCAGCTTTCCCTGCCTCTGGCTGAAGCCTTTCCTTCAGGCAGCAACTCAAAAGAGCTGGTGGTGGTGGAGCAGCCCTGTGAGGGAAGGTGTGCTGTGGTGGCTCAGGTAGAAAAATGAGACATTCCAGCTGTGTCCAGCCAGGCCCATTAATGCCCCACAGCCTGACACCAGCAGGGGCTTTGGTGCCCCTAAATGGGCCACTTGAGGTTGGAAAATCCCAGTGAAACCAGTCAGACAAAGCGCACCTGGAGGTGCCTGGCAGCTCCGTCCTCTCGGTAGTGTCTGAGAGGCTTGGGGGATCAGTGCCTGTTGGCTATGTACTTTATTCCAGTCAGGGAATGAGGTGTGAGGATCTGTCATTGAATCATGGAATGGTCTGGGCTGGAAGGAACCTTCAAGGTTATCTAGTCCAACCCCCTGAAATGAGCAAAGACTCTTTCCACCAGGCAAGTGGCTCAGAGAGCCATCCTCTTGGCAAAAGCTGTTTGGGGAAAAAATCCAACTCCTTTCTTGTCCATAACTGAGTCATCCCCTTGATCAATAGCAGTGCAGCAGGTCATGCTACAGATGGAGGAATCACCTGGTTCTGGGTGATGAAAATCTGGCTCAAAAAATTCTGAAAGAGAGGTAGAAGGGTGTGTGACCAACTCAGTTGCAAAGGAAATGGCTGAGTATTCCTGAAGCACAACTTAAACTCACATTTTTTTGGGGAGGAGGGGGAAGATTTTGGAGGAAAAAGAAGAAAAAACTCTTCTTTTTACAAAGTGGGTAGTCTTTGTTTTAATGTGATTTCCAGCCACCAATGATTTTTTTTATCTTAATTCCTTAAAAAATAAAAAGGAAGAGAGTCAGACGACTAAAATTTATAGACTGTACTAATCCTTAGAGTACAGATGCACTCTTTTGAAAGCCATAAATACAGAGTTAAAGAACCACAGGAAATTAGTTCTCTGAGTTATGTTAATTGCTTCCAACACTGCAGTATCTATCTACACAAGGAAGGAATACAATTTGAAGAAGACATCATAACATACCATGGTTAAAAAAAAAATTATGCCAAATGTTTTTTTCTTATGAATTCAAAGGGTTTTGAACCACTTAAGAGAAAATAAAAAAAAAAAAAAAACAAGAGCATGTCTGAAACATGCCACAAAGTATGCACACAGTAGAAACAATTGATTGGAATGCTGTGTTATCTGTCACTTTAAATCCCCCTTTCCAGCAACAGAAGCAGCAAGGGAGCAAAACCCAAGCAAAGCAGCTACAGAAAAGGAGAGAAAGAAAACAGAACACTGTGATTACAGTTCTGAATTCATGGATTAGAAAAGAAACATTCCAGTATTAATAGGGTGTCCTCAAACA
Organism: Grantiella picta; assembly: GCA_013397955.1. Taxonomy (NCBI): domain Eukaryota; kingdom Metazoa; phylum Chordata; class Aves; order Passeriformes; family Meliphagidae; genus Grantiella; species Grantiella picta. Next base: position 707,321 of record VZRM01004381.1, on the reverse strand, counting down.
ACATGAAGATAGGTAAGTAAAAGTTTTGATAACCATATTTCAAAAGCATAAGCCTCACAGTGTAGCCAAAAATATAAGCAAGAATACTGTCAAAATTTAAAACATAACAGTCTCTTATGTTAAAGGCTTAAGGTTTTAAATTAACTGTTTATCTGATGCAACAGAGAAAAATGGTCAATAATGCACTGTTCAACTCAGAATGCGGAATTTTGAACATTGGTCTTTTGCCAGCTTTATCTCAAATATTTTCTGATTTCTGATGAATAGTTTGTTGTACAGGTAGTTGATCCAAAGTTTTCACTTGCTTAAAACAGGATAAGCATCAGTTAGCTCAATCAATGTGAACTCTGACCTTTCCTGGCTCCAACTCAAATTTCCCATGGCTGCAATGCACCTGCATTCAGCTCAGTACTGGGGGCTGAATTAGGGCAGTGGCTGAATCACAGAATTGTTAAGGCTGTGTGTGGAGATCACCACAATGGGACTGGGTAACATGATAGATATGTGTATTGATTTACAAATAACTCTTTGTAAGAGGTCATAAAAGTGCAGATTTTCTAAAGAAAGAAGGTGATGGATTTCCTAAACTTCCTATTAAAAAGAAATGTAAAGGGCTATGCAAATCACCTTGTATCTGAAAATACATGAAGTTGATTTATATCACTGAAATAATAATTAATTATTTATTTCATCTACCCCAAAATGCAAAGCTATCTTTCTTCTTTTCTATATCAAAAAGACAAATAGCTTGGAGATTTGGATCATACACAGATTCTGCCTTGCAATACATCCAAGGTTAATTTGAGAGCTAGCTACTGAGGATTTTCTTAGACAAATCTATACAGAAAGCTTTCAAAACATGTTGTTTTTAAGGCTCCCTTTACTTGCAATAACTACAGGGCCTGCACAGGTCAGCCAACGGGAATATAGCCAGGTGGCTGTGGCAGTGTCAGAAATTTATCTCAATTATATTGCATAAAATAAATGATAGTTAGGAATGGAAAAATGTGCAGTCCTGCAGAGAGTAGAGCTAAAACCTAAATCTCTGTGCTAGTTTCAAGTTTGTATAGCTGTGATGAATAGAAGACAGGCTGGCATGTCAGGGTTTTCTGTATGACTGATAATGTTAAGAGATACTTCCTCATGGCTGGCTATGCAGGGACGTTCAGCTTTAAAAGAAAAATAATGTCTTTCATTTGCATATTCCTCCAACCTTAAAGTTGAAATAACTTGAATGGAATTTTGATGTTACTTCACATTTATTATTTGCTATGCAAAAACGTTTATGAAGTAAGAAATTACGCAAAGAAATTACGCAAAAAGCCTTGAAAAAATTAGGCTTTTTCTTCCCTAGCAGAGGACTAAAACTTAAATATTTCTATTTTTTTTTTTAGTACTCTGTCCCTTCGTGTCCTGATTTGCATTGTAGCCAGAATGACATGCCACCATGCTCCTGATCAATGGCAGTTCTCATTCCTGATACTGGCCTAATTTTTGGTTGTCCTTATCTGGCAGAATAATCACTGTTGTCACAGCTGAGCTTCAGGGCTGCTGTAACATAGACATGACTTACTTGAATAATACTTAAAAGAAAAATGTCCTAAATCAAAGCAAGTGTCTGTAGACACTGTAGGCTGAAATACATTCATTTTGGTGCACAACATTTTTGCTTTGCTGTCTGCGTTCTCAGTGAGGTGTTCTTAATTATTCTTGGATTTGCTTTTTTGTTTGTTTGGTTGTTGTTTAGTTTCTCTGATAGTTTACTTTTCAATGGCTTTGTGAATTCAGCCTTTCATTGCTAACACCTTTTTGTTTAACTTTGGTTAAATATTTCATATTTTAAATATAGCATGTTAATAATTATTTTTCAGTTCTGAATCGGAACAAGTGTAGCTGAATGCATTATTCAAGAACAACATCTGATCTTATTTAATATCATGTAACGCTTTGCTTGTTCTTGCTCTTTTTTTCATGTAGATGCAATATAGTATGCTTGCCAAATGTGTACAAGTACATTTCTCCCAAACAAGCTGTTCAGAAATGTTATTAGCCTAAATATCTTGTCCTGAATTTTTTAATGCATGTTTCTTCTAAGTCAATCATATTTTTTTTTCTGTGTGTCAGTTATAGCGAGCTGTTTCAAAAACAGCTCTGCAATAGAATTTACCAAAATATGACCAGGGAAAAGTTAACCTGCTAAGAAAGTTAGTGACCTTTTCTTCCCCTTGATTTCTAAGCTGCTCACTGAGCTTGCTTGAATCTCTCTCTTAAATATCTCTAGGGTCTGAGAACCAAGTGTTTTCAGGTAGTTGGATGCCTAGGGATTTATGGTTGTGTGCCTTTCCAAGAGTATTTAGGTGTATGCAGCAACCCCAATGACAATCACCAAGAATCACACAATTATGTCCTCCTGAAAATTCCACAAGGTGCCTTTTTACTCCCTTGAAAACTAATTTTCTTCGTTTGTCTTGTACAAGTTGTGACCCTGGTAGTAAAATCATACTAGACTTTGACCAGCACAGATCTGAGCAGCCCAAAAAGGGTTATGACAGGTGGGTTTGCTTCAAAATAAGCTGTCCTCCCTTCTGGGAATAGCTGATATTTCTGCAACTGAAAAAGTAAGCTTTTTGCATACAGAAAACACAAAACTGACTGCTTCTTCCTCTCCATGGCCAGCTTCTTACTGCTGACCCACTCCCTTTCTCTCTCCTTCTTGGCTCACCCAGAGTCTTTTTCCCACTCAGACACAATTACTGCTTCACCCTTGAGTCACTGTTGAAGCTGTTCATTCTAACCAGAAATAATTTTTTATGCACTCCTTGCCCTAGGAAACATATGTATAATTTCATGTTAGATGCCAAGCTCCTTATACAGACTCTTATATAAGATAATAATAAGAGTATATAGACTCAATACTTAATAAGAGTATACAGACTCTTATTTTGTCTCCATAAAAACGCCTTTTGTTTTTCCTCCAAACACCTCATGGCCCTGTGTTACAGGCTGGTGAGGATGCCCATGCACAAAAGGCTCACCACACACTCAGAATTAATTGCAAAGCAAGTTTATTTTATTAATTGCACTGGTTGTGAATACCTACCCACCCCTGTATTCTGAAAAAGCTGCCGAGCAAGGGGAGGAGATGGAGTATGAATCCCACCACGTGACTAATCCATAGTCACATTCCTGAATGTTCAAACCCTACCAACTAAAGATGAGGGCTTCTTCTGCAATACCTTGTCAACGTGCAAAACAGTGAACCAAATATGGAAGAGCCTTGGACACATCTTGGGTGCCTGGAACACCCTGTAAATATGGCTGGCAATACAATGCAGAGATTCAATTTTAAGGATGGTGATAGCATACTGATAGAATTTTTCGTTTCTCGCTATGATCAAAGGATCACTTTTTTGTGGAGAGAAACTACCTACTACCAGAAGTCTAAAGCTTCTGTAAATACAAAGAGTGTCATTTCTTTCCTGGCCTTTTGTATCAGGCTGAGTCTCCCTGGAAAATTTAAAGGCTGCCTGTAAATGCAGATCGTTTGTTTTCTCTCTGGAAGGATGAGAGCTCTGTGTTTGTCTGTGAGGCTAAATGGTGGCCTGTACAAATCATTCAAGCAAAAAAAGATGGGTCTGAATATCATGAGCCTGGAACATCTGTGGCCATATCTGAAGCTAATTTTTTTAATTAGGCGAAATAGCAAGTGGGATGTGCAGCCAGTAACCTTCCTCACCATATCATAATGCTTTATAGGCAATTTTACTCTTCTTTCCTCTCCATTGATAGCAATTTGGATTGGCTGTGGGATAAGATGTATGAATAAACATGCTATCAGAGTACACAGTGTGTAAATCTGCTTATAAAACCCTTTTTTTCCAGCTTGTGTGAATAACCTGTTGGTGGGAAATGCAACTCACAACACCCATGGCACTTAAATAATGCAGTCACAACTACATTTCTTTTGGAATGTTGTCCCAGATAAATGATCAGGTAAGTAATGCAGGGAGGGAGGTGTTCTGGTAAAGCAGATTATGTTTTTAAATAATTCTGAAGTTGTTACTTGCTTCACTTAACAAGCAATCTCCTGTGAAATGTTAAGATCTTAAAGTTGGGTTAATTAGGTGTGTCGATCACATGACATACAAAAAACAGCTCAGTGTGTTTACTTCTGAGTCTCAGATTTATGCTGTGTGTAATAGTCAGTGCTTTCTGAAATGTTGACTTGATGATTATTTCCCACCATTATCCCACTATTTGTTTTTTCCAGTATTTCTTTCTGTAAACTAATTTGGTACAGTGTTTGGAATAGAGAGAGACACAAAAGAAGTGCAAGCACAGTAAAGCTAAGTTGTTTAAATTTAGAACTGGCTGGGAAATTTTCAATCTTCTTTCATTAGAAAAATGGTGGTTTGTAGAAAACAAAAATTAATCATTCAATTCAAGCAATCACCTACGAAGGAAATAATTGGAAAGGGTTTATAAGCTAATAAAATGTCAAGCATTTTAAAGTGAAAGGTCTATGTGCAGGTCAAGTCAACCTATAATTAAGAAAAAAAAATCAGGAATTTAAAAAATATTTCTAAAATCACACAAACTTAGATTGATCTGATTAACAACATGAAATTTAAATTAAACAAAAAGAAATAAACAGATATAAAATTATTTTATCACTACTAGGTATGAAAAAATACAAATATCAAGAAAAGTATCATATGATAGAAAAATGCGTGTCTTACATAGATCACATCCAAAAGATTTTAATGGTGATTACAAATTGGACCAAATAGGAAGTGGTTCAAGGTCTCACTCAAGCTCTTCATCAACCTTTGTATTACACTGTCTTCCCATTTTATGCACGGAGAAGTTTTTCACTCAGATGTCTGCATTTCTGTATTCAGAGCACCCAGTTTTGTCTAATTTTACTTCTCCTTTTCCATCACTAAAAACTTCCCTGGTTTGGGATAACAGCCTCAGAAGCTGGCTTTTCAGTCCCTTTGCACTGTAACCCAGAAACAAGTATTGCAGAGAGTGTGCACTGAGCTGGTGCATCTGCACTACAGCTGGGCTCTACATTTCCGTGCCTCCTTCCAACACGTGGGGTGAGCTGGGACTGCAGAGCAGAAATCCAGCATGGCTATTTTCCAGTGGCGCGATGCCCAGGACCTGACAGCACTAAGCTGCTTGGCAGAGGCTTCCAGTTTCATTGGAGTCAGGCCTGGCCTTGAAATCAGGGAGCTGATCACATATCTCTACCATCTCACCGGCTCCAAGACTCACTCATGGCAAAAGAGAATGTGACATCCCCCTTTTCCATGAGTCTGATCAATCCTGATTAGCTCTGCTAATTAAGCTTGGGCTGCAGAGCTGGAGCAGTGGTGTCAATGATCAGAACCAGACCCATCAGCCATTTTGGTCCTAATTTTCTTGTGGGCAAATGTAATTTCACATTTCTTATTTAACATGCTGCTCTCTATGCTGTCAAAACATGAAAAGTGTCCTAGCATATGAGAGATGTAAAGCTGACTTTAATTAAAAAGTAAACAAATTAAAAAAAAAAAAAACCAACTAAAAACCACAACCTCCCAAATCTAAGAAATAAATCTTGTAAATCTTTACTCTTTGGGACTTCTTGCTTGCATAGTGTTTAGAGTAATTCATGTAAACAAGAATTTACCGGCTCAAATCTTACTGCTTCAACCTCTCATTCTGATCAGGGGAGGGAGAAAAGCATTTCTGTGATGAATGTGCTAATATTTTGCACAAAATATGCAACAAGCACGTGTGAAAAATTCCTTGATATTATTGATGCCTTCCATTTTATTTAAGTATATTGTACTCTCGCAGTAAATACACATATCTATCCTAATTTACTTAAGATGTGGTATTCAAAGAAATACCCACATGATGAATTCCCCAAACATATTATGCAAAGAGCATTCCTCAGAGTTAAACAGGAAGAGTCACTGATTTTGTTTGCTAAGATTACAAATAAAGAACCATAAGGCAAAATTAGCAGTCAGCAGATGCTATTAAGGGCATCCATTGACTACAATTAGACTACAGAAGGCAATCAGATGGTTGCTATTCTAAGAACCTGAAACATGTGCATGATGAAGGGTCTCCTGTTCAGGAGCTTACCTTATGTACCTCTGCACAGGAAACAAACACCATGAATTAGAGATATTTTGAAGATCTTTAATAAATCAGTCAATAATACACACTATAATCTGCAATCTGTTTCATTAGCTGCTGATTTATTCTTTCTACACAACGAGAAATGCTGGGGATTTTCTTACCACTCTTTCAATATGAAATGTTTCTACTGAATTGCCTGAATTTTCTTTGGGAAGTCATGGCTCCTGTTCTGGTAAGAGGATAGTCTAGTAAAAACAAAGCTTGGTAGTAATGAATTCATATGAACCAAGAAGTAAAGAAGGAAGAGAGCATTGGTGCACAATATAACAATATGGTCACTGAGGGTGAAATTAAATTATAGCCAATGCACATGATAGTGGTTTGATTTCTGGGTTTTATGTAAAACCATAGCAATAGCCAAGTCTGTATTCCTTAGAAGCAACTGCATTCTTTGACAAATCATAGTTGTGGAAATAGCCAAGGATATCAAGACTGTTCAGAATAACTGAAGGATACCATGAGACAGCACATGCTTTTCTTTCACAACAATTTTTGCAAATAGGTCAGCTAACTGCATCAGTCCCATGGTTTTAGACTTTTTTTTGTTTGGTTTATCCTCTATGCCAAGGTAATATTTGTAGAAATCCTGAAAATTTTAAAATGGAAAATTTACTTTGTCGCTTCTGTTCTACCTTTGATGTATGTTGGTGGTGTTGCAATTTTTATAAGTCACATTTTTATGGATTATGATGCACAAAGAACTTCCAAGTATAGTGGAGATAAACAAGATAAAACTAAAGATAAAAGATTGAGTATACATGCTCAGAATTGTTTGGGACAGGACAGAATAATATTAAAAAGGAAAGGAGGAACGGAGAGAATAAAAATTTCAGTTCTTTTGGTCATTTTGCTCACTCTAAAATGTGTTTTCTTGTGAATTTCACAAAGCTGTTTTTTTATTGATGTAGATTACTTTTTTCATTAATCATTCAAAACCTGCCTTTTGAAGAAGAGGATATGCATATTTTAATGCATACAATGAATTGTATATTATATTAGAATAGCAATTTTTTTCAGTTTTTCTTTCAATGTTAAAAAGGGGAAATCCATATGACTAATTATATTAACAGGAAAATGAGAAACAAGCAAAACAGTGACAAAATAAAATCCAGTCAAGATTTTTTTGCATTAAGATCTCAGTAACTTCTGCAGATTTTAATGTTATTCTCTATTAAAGGAAATGTTTCAATGAGAGAAAATGGGGCTAATCCTGCAAATAAGAACTCAAGTCCTGAGTTTGAATGATTCCTTACATTCTTTCTTTTTTTCCTTTTCCTGTTTCTGCATTTTATCGCCATGGCAAGAATTTTAATCCTGGAAGCGAAGCAGGAGGATAAGCAATAAATTTGTTGTTATTTTTGATATTGTAATAGATACCCCATGTGGACAAGTCATGTATGATCTGATTCAGCAACCCTGACTTACACAGTGTTCACATCATTAATTCCATCAATATTAAGAGAGCTGCTCGTGCACATAAAAATTACTTACATAAAGGGTACAAAACCATGCTGTAATTCTTCTGTATCCCTGTTTCCTGGCTTCTCCTTGTGGTAGGAGTATGGCTACATCAAATGTGTCCAATTTTTAATAGACTGGCTGTTTGGTAGAAGTGCATTTTTTTATCAGTGTTTTGTGCATAAAATGGAACAATTGGCTGTGACATTCATGGGTTTAGAGTTTTTGTATAAGAACAGCGTAGATAATAACACAAAAAAAATGATAGTGCTGATTTCCAACTTTCTGGAATTAAATAGCTTTGATTGCCTCAATCCCTTAGTTCCTGTTCAAATTCCCTCAGAAATACTATCTTATTTTGCTGCAGGAAACAAAATTGTACTATTTTAGGAGGGCAAATTCTTCTCTCTTCCTTTTAAAACAACACTTCCCTAAACTCTTGTTTGTGAATGTAAAATGCAGCTTTCAAAAATTTTAAAAAAATCATTACGGTTCATTTTTTTAATTACTTGATTTTTCTAACATGAAAAAAAAAACCTGCCTGCAAATACTTTCAGAAATAAAAACCCTGCATGAACAGCATGAAAAAAAAGATAGAAGATCTCTCAAGAGTAAAGTAGCTGAAAGCCATCATGGGATCACTTCAGGTTTTTTGTTTTCCTTTATTTTGAAATTGTGACATTTTGAAAGGAATGGCAGTGAATGAACTATCAGATAAAGGGATGACTTCACCGTGAAATGAGTGTAGTCATTGTATTCAGAAAAAGAAAGTATTTTTTATCTTTCTTTAAATGTGGCTGATCTTTGTTATTTAAAGAACCCTGTTAAATTTTGGAAGTTAAGTGCAGCACTTACCCATTTTTCTACCTCTGATTGGGAACTGGCCATCCACATTTTAAAGGGTTAGGAAAGATTTTAAATACAGTAAAATGGAAAAGTGCCTGTTTCTTTTAAAATGCTTCTATTCTTTTTTGTTATACATTATACATCAGAGTGATATTTGAAGGCAGATTTATTACACACCCTGGCAGAATGCTTTGTACATTTATAATGCAAAGCTTTTATCTAAAGTTCAGAGCATTATTTTAGAAAGAAGGTGTATCGTATCCGTGAGACAAGTTCTATTCCTATTGAAAGGTGTCCATAGGAATTGAAAATGTGTGGTAAAACTGACAGCCAAGGAAGAGCTGAAATCTGTTTCCTTTGCCTAATGTGGTGTTGCTTTCTGAGCCTTACTCTCCTGATCTAATTGAAGATGTTCCTGCTCATTGCAGGGCGGTTGGACTAGATGACCTTTAAAGGTCCCTTCCAACCCAAACTGTTCTATTGTAATCAAGTCTAACTGCTTGGTCTGAGAGTTATACATAATTTAATAGAGTAAAACTAATTTATATTGCAGGTAAATATTGAATCTGTTAGAATTTGGAAATTATAGAATATCTTGACTTGGAAGGAACCCACAAGGATCATTGAAGTCCAGCTCCTGGCCCTGCACAGGACAGCTTCAAGAATCACAGTAAAATGGTCTTAAAAATATTTAACTTCATTCTGCTTGAAATGATTTCCCAAAAATGCCCTTAGCACATGAAAAATTGCTGTTGTAAGAAAAGAGGTTATTCATGAGAGGAGACTGGGTTGTGTTTTAATCCTATATTGACAACTAATAACTGGAATTTCCAGGTATAAAATCATTTGTATAATCAATCTCCATCATTTAAAATAGCAGGAAGTTTGACACCATTTGTCCTTGAAAATGGATCTAATCTGCCTACCCTCACACCTGTATTTTTCACATATCACTTGTCACGCTGTGTTTTTATTTTCTGATGTTCCCTGAACAATTTTGAAGCAGCTTGAAATAAGTTTTGTATCTGAGCCTTTCTCTGTGTGCCCACAATCACAGCTAAAAACAGCAGTCAGGCCACTGTCTTAGGGCTTGGAGTGCTGGATGCTTTTTAGGGGTTTATTTTCTAGTACTTCTTCAGTGTTGGGAATTCAACACTGAACTGAGCAGCCTGAACTGAGTCCTCAGAGCTCACCAGCAATTCCAGTCTGCGAAGGAATATACATTATGCTGATGGAGTCATACCCTGCTAAGTAAAAAACGTGCAGCTAAAGGGTTAAAAATGTTTTGAATAAACTTAGTGATCTTTAATAAGTTAACTTGTTACCTCATCAAAAAAAATCCTTAAGTGTTATTAAGCTTAAAATTTTCTACCAGTAATATTTATTGGGGCAAAGTAAAAATGATAGTCAAAAGGTATTTTCTCCTTTAAGCACATTTAAATAGAAGACCCATTTTTCTTTGTGTACTTCATGACCACTTGACACTTCTTTAGAAAGTCACCCCATCCACAAAGAGAACAAACACCTTGGTGTTAAAGCCAAATACAGTGATCCTAATCTGTGTTAAGGCTTTTATTACTGGACCTAAGAAATTATCAGTATTTCATGTAGTGATTATTTCAGTGGGACTATTTGGGAAGTCACAAACTGCTTGGTATGTAAGTCCCCTAATTTGGATTCCCTGTCTGACCATCTTCTCTGCCACCAACTGTGATAAGACTCCATGAATCGGAAATGGTGTAGGACACAAATATGTTCTTGTGTCTCTCAGGCCAGCTGCCTTCTGTCAGGCCATACTGATGAGACAGGCAGGGGAATGCCCACCTTGGAAATACTTCTAAGAGACCCTCACAGCTTCTGTTTCAGATTAGGTTTTGAATTTCATATTGGCTGCGGAATGGTATCAGCATTTGGAGAGTTTATCATCCATGCCATATGGCATGGAAACTTGCTAAAATTTGAGAAGCTGAGGAGTGTTGTCTGAAATATTCCAAATCCACAATGTGCACTTTAGCATTAAAAGGGCTGGTAATGAACCTGAGCACTGACATGTTTGTAAGAAAAGCAGGTATGTGAGATCACCTGTTTGTTCTGCAGGCACAGACATAGCGAGCTTAAACACTTGAACTCCAAGCCAGACAACTTCATACCAGGAATACTGTCTAGTGCTTTATCAGTGAGTGTAGTTAACTAGAAGGAAGAAAAAACCTAGAGCTGTGATAATTCCTCATCATAAGATTAGTACAAGAATCAGTGTCTTCCTGAAGGAAATGTAACCCAAACATCACTTACCTTGATTAGTCTGTAATGTCAAAGGGATGGCTGGGATGGCCATGGCTGGGTCAGAGAAAAGGTCAGAGCTAATCTTCCTACTACCTCCACTGATAATGGTGTTTTACTTTCCTTTTGATTAAGCCATAATGGATTTCATTATTTTAGTGAAAGAAATATTTTCATTTCACTTTGTGAAGATAGACATATGATCCTCTGAGCGCTCCTAAAATATATATGTTTTAATAATAAAGCCATTGCTAATTACACACTTATGAGCATGAGTCCCATATTTAGCTTAGTACTTGGGACATAAACTTGTGTCCATGTTGTAGGGAAATACTGGGTTTGTTCTTCTTTGCTTATTTGGAAAACAAAAATACAGTGGAAGGACATAACATATGCAGTGATTTCAGAGCCATTACTCCCCCACAGAGTGCTCTTGAAGGGACTGAAAAGAATTTCTGGTTTTTGTCACACCCACCCAGGTAATACATTTCACATCAGGCAAATTAATGTTTGTCCTTCAGCGGTGCATTTATGTTCTTCATAAAGTTCTATACTTGATTTGAAAGTCTCAAAACTCTGTGTGATACAGATGGTTCAAACCCCATTGATAATTCAATGTCTGGTTAGCTCTAAAGTAGACCAAAGACCTGGTAATTAATGTCGTGAGAGATCAGAAAAAGCTTATGCACACATTTCTAGATACACTCGTATTAGCTGTCAGTGTTCAAACGCTTTCAGGAAACTGGACTGTGATTTGGAGCATATGTTTCTTGCTCCCTAACCAGTAATCAGGCCCACCAAGGGCCACACACTGGCGTGGAGTGAGGGCTAGAAGGCAAAGCAGTGATTAAGGATTATAGCTGAAATGTAGTTTGACCCTTCAATGGGTCTTCATGTCTGTTGCTTGGATAGATTTAGAAATAGAGCTGGACTTATAAAGCAGAATAATCAAATCCTTCATAAATGGAATGCAAGGCTCCATCTAATGGGCTGATTTTGCAGTATTTACGTAAACAGTGCAACTGCTTACATTTTAAATATCAAGCAGGTCAAGCCAGCACAGATCTAATTGTCGAACCATGCAGATTGATTTCAGTAGTTACTGATATGCGAGTTGTGTGTATGGATCTGTAGAGGAGTTCATCACTGTCAGCAAAGAAAAACATTCCTATCTTTTAGCCCCTTCCCTTCATCCCCACACCAGACACTGCCTTTAGTCTCACAACTCACTGCAATATAAACCATGGAAACTCAGAACAAGTATTTCCATAACTTGTAATTTGCAACAAAAGTAATGGCAGAGATACCACAAAGCATGGCAAGGATCAAAGAGCATCTGTTATGAACAGGATCACAAATAATGGCAGAAAGAGAGAAATGGAGAAATAAAGAACAGCTCCATTTACACACACAGTCTGAACCTTCCAGCCCAACAGAAGGCATGTTTTGCAGACAAACACGGAATGCCTTCCAGGATGCTCTGCAGAATTCAGTCATACTGACAAAAATGTTTATAGCACAGTGATCTGGAAGAGAAATGTTTACAGTACTTTACTGAACAGAAAAAAGAAAGTCTTTCCACAAAGACTGCAGACTTTCACACCTTGACATACACACACAAATCAGTAAGATTTGTAATGGGCAAATTCTATGTCAAAAGTTCAAAGTCCCTGTGCTGTGCAGCTTGCTCACTGGGAGAGTTGTAGTGCCCAGGATCAGATTCACAGGGAGCAGTTTAGGTCCACATTCCCTAAACTTCCCATTCAGGTCCATCTATCTTTAATGAAAGTTAATAATTTAATCTCCATGTTACCAACACATTATCTCCTTCAAATGGCACCAGTCACTAGCCTGTGGGTCACATCACAGTCTTTCAGTTCATAATATATTAAGGCAGTAACAGTAATTCAGCATTCAATATGACACAAAGTTTTTTGTCCATATTTTTTGTTATTTTTCCTATCCTAAAAGCTGATGGCAATCATTTATGCTCAGATTATAAATGATATCTTTGTCTATGTCTTTTCTTGTCATAATATGTGAAAGTGGCAAATACAGCCTGTTGAAAATTCACAGGATTCTTATAATTTTGTGTCGTTATTCCTGTCATTCCTTATTTCTCTGTTTTTATTGTAGGAATATTTTTTACTTAGTGTGGGGTTTTTTTCTCCACCTTTTCTTATTCTCTTTGATGACTGAAAATATTCTGCTGCCTAAAATACAAAAATAGTTTGTGGTCTTTTCAAAACATTATTTATATTCAGACTTACTACATTTTTTTCCCTGTTTATCTCCCCCTTTGTTTTTCAGTCACTGAAAAGCTTGAGATTTAAGGTGCATGTATGTACTTGTGAAATTAATATAACTGAGCAGCATGTACCCTGATCTTTCCTCTGAAATGTGGTAAGGTTTGTGCTATTGACATTTCAGATCATGTCTCTGTTCTTGTCCTTAGAGGATAACACTCCCCTTATCTTCCCAAAATACAAAGTTACTTCTGTATTTCCAGGTATATTTGTTTCATTTTGCTTTTCTCTTGCCTGAAAATAAATCCCCTTAAAATTCTCTGTGAGATAAAACCCTGAGGAAGCCCAGCTGGTCGGCAGCTGTGAGCCAGGGAAGCCTTTGATTCTCAGAATTAAGGACAATCTGATTTCCTTTGCTACACACACAAGAAGCTTGAGGTTCACAAAGAAAATCTAGAAAGAGAGAAATGAAGGGAGCAAACAAGCAAGCTTTCAAGGGTGGGAAGTTTCTGGTGAAGCAGACATTTGGCTATTCCTTGGCTCACTAGGCTAAAGGAGGTAAATAAAGTTAGGAAGAAGCTTGTAAATCAGTCATCTAAATAGGCAGACACAGCTCTGGACTGGAATGGAAAGCAAATGAGTGTCAGGTAGAAGCCTGTTTAACATAATTCCACACCAGTCCATATCTATTAGGTTTGACTTAATATCCCTTGAGATGTTTACTTTTAGATATTTCATTGATTGCCACAATTTTCTGATAATAATTTGCAAATAAAAATGAAATCTTAAGATATGTCAGCAAAAGGGTTACATTATTAAAATATTAGAACAATCTAGAGCCTGAATATCTCAACTAAAGTTCACTTTCAACAAATGAAGTGTTTCTAAACCGTAGTGAATTTTCCTGGAGTCTGAGATGCTACACGGATCCAGGTGGAGGAATACAGGAGTAAATTATCTGCAGATGGCAACAGCGAGTGGACTTGAGTACATATGAAAATTCGCCAAATTTCCAGCATCTCTGGAATACTCATGTTTGTAATAATGAATGCAAAAATGTGTCAAATATGCAAAATGGATAAACACGTAATTATACTAAAAGCTCTGGCAAACACAGTTGTGGAGATTTTAAAGGTTCACTTGCTAGAAACGGGACCACATGAAGCCTTGCTATTTCATTTTAGAGTACTCTTTCAAGCATCTCTTCAAACCACTGAGAAATACATGAAGAAAAGCAAAAACAGCTCCACCAGATCAAAGTAATGATAGCTACTGATTCACTTGAAACCAGGCACCAGGACCAAAAAATACCAGCATCACTGCTCAGTGTTTATACAGTAGAAAGTAACAAGAAAGTATGGAGAAAAATTCCTGGATACCAAAGAGTGGACAGGATCCTGAAGGCAGAGAGAAAAAAAATCTCCTACGATCTCCAATTAACATTTTAACAGAATAAAAAGCACGTTTCAAAGGACAGATTGCATGGATGACACACTACAGTTTGAAAAATGCTTTGCGATTGCAGGACACAGAGTTTATTATCAGCCATCAAAGAAGAAACAAAGTATGTACAGAATATTCATCAGCACACCTGTTGCATCCTTTACAACATTGTTTAGCTCTGTCAGAGTGGTTGCCATTAAGAAAAAAGAAAGCTTAATACAGATGCAAGCCCATTGATTACTTGAGGACTGCAGTATACATTACATGTGACAGGAGATATCCTGTGTTTCTCACCCAGCACAAAAGCACTCACTCTTGGTGCGGTTTTGACATGCAAAGCTAGAGAAACCACGCAATGACTTCACAAACTGTCTTGTGTTTGAGACTTTGTGGGTACCAGTCCAGCTCCATCATGCACCTAGCGAATACTGAACCAGAAATTGCAACAAATCCTTCATGAGGAGGTATGTGTTTGCATAATTCCACACATAGTGATATTTACATTTTCCTATGAGTGATGCTTAGGCTGTTGGACAAAGTGGTTTTCATAGGAAATACATCCAAGATCATATAATCAGGGTGAAAATTCTGTAACAGATGTCATGGAAAAGAATCTGTGTGGGAATACAATAGATGGAGTTGAGGGAAACTTAAGCATTTTTGCTAACATGATGACATTTTTGAGCTTCAAAAGATTTTGGCTTAACATTTAAAATACATGAGGGACCTGTGAACACATATGTGAGTCAATGTAAATCGAGAAACAACACAGACTTCATATTTAGAAATAAACACAGAACCTCGACTTGGAAAACTCTAGAAGACTTAATTTTCCCTCACTTCTAATCATTGCAGTGAATAATTACCTAAATCTGTGAAGAATTAGGCAGAGAACAATAATTGGAGAACTGACATCTAGAAACTGAAGACAGAGGCTTTCAATTTGCAGTGCAGACACACAGGCCACAACACACTTTATATGCACGCTATAATTTCGAGGAGTATATGCTAACAGAAGACACATCTTATCTGCCTGCCCTAAAACAAAAGGGATAACATAAATTAAAGGATAAAGGTGTAGCAGAATTAACAAATAATTCTCAGGTATGAAGACTTACACAGAAATTCAGAGCTGCTGTTTTCTTCTGTTTTACCTGTTGATATAAAGTGGCAACAGAGGGCTTTCTAAGACATAAACCCCTTCTTTTCCTGTTTTTTTACTCCTTTTGTTTGATCCTTACCTTTTTCTGAGTATCAACACATTTCTCCGTTCCTTCCATAGCTTACAGTGTATGCATCCCCATGCTTCCCTGCAGGAAATACTTTAAAGACATTACCAATCATGCTGTTGTCAATATGCAAAAATACAATGGCTATTCACCTTGATCACATGAGTAATAACAATGACTACTAAATCAAATTGTACAAACAAAGCTTGGCTCAAGCTTTCATTGCTGATGGCTTTGTTAGTATTGTAAGCAGATCTTTGTCATATCAGACAAAACCTGAATATCTCTAAGATGGGAGAGCTACTAAAATTATATAAACTGTGTAAGAGTAAGAATAGAGAGAGTATAAATAACCATCTTTACTGTATTGGAAGAGTGGGATCTTGAAAACACTCAAGAGAGTTTGCAGTATTTCATTCAGGCAGAATTAGACTGTTCACAATATTTAACTATTGACCTTAAAAGAAAACCGTTTTCCATTTGTCTGAAAAACAGAGATGCTGGTGTTTTAATCAAGTATTATTAATGTCAGTGGTCTTCACATGAAATATGCTTTACCCTCAGCTACCTTCCTGGTTTAGCACCCGTCATTCCTTCTTGTACTTATCAGGAGTGCTCCAGTTTCACATCCAATTGTGCCTGATGTTCAAAGAGTCCTTGTGCTATCTTCCCAAAGTCCCTGCCTGTAATTATCACTAATTTTTACAGGTTATAGCAGTATTATAAAGGTTTGTGACTCTCAAATCACAAATGTATTTGAAATAAAAACCTTTTTTGCACCTTCCCCCATAAGATTGACCCTTTGTCTCTCTAGCTCTGGGACTACTTGGGGACCAGCAGGTTCCCCAGGAATGTGATTGCAATGCAGGAAAGATCTTTGGTAAAAACACCCTTCTTCCATTTTTTGATGTATTGTTAAATAAAACCAGAAATTACTCATAACCTATGCTTCTGAATTCAGCACAGTATCAGCAGAGGTCGAAGAATAACCAAACTAAGGGACTGACCATCTAGTAAATCACAACAATCAAGTCATTACAGTGTTTTCACTATCATTGTTGAGTTTTCTTATTTTGAGTTTGTTTAAGCAAAAATGGCACACAAGAGAGACTTCAGAAATATGAATTTTATTGAGATTTATTTCATAGAAAATTTAAATACAAGAGATTAAATAGAAAGTCTTGTCAAGTGAGAGCCTGTGAAACTGAGTTCCAATCACTGAGCAATGTCTGATGGAATTGCTAATTAGATCACATATTTTTCCTTAGCTGTAGAACAAGGAATCACACCAGTGATCCTACTTTTCATCTGCAGAATAGGTTTCCAATCCCTTTTGTAACTGGTTAGTACAGCACAAGGTACAAATTCCTACTGATGCTGAACAGAAACATTTATGTATTTACAAACTAATATATGCCTAGGGAATAACAAACCTCCAACTTTTATTTTTCCAATATTTAACATCCATTGAAAAACAGATGGTAGGAGGTAAGCCAGGTTATCTCAGACTTCTTGTGATGGGTTCAGTGGCAGAGACCCAAACAGCCTCGCCTGCAGCAGAATACCTATCCCACTGGCAGCCAGTTTTTTTCCACTTAACTCCTTTCTTCTGCTTGGAGCCAGTCCAGCCCAGTTCAGCTCTTTTGTAGGAGCTGAGGAACCAGTATTGATTTCCCATTTAACCCAATCTTGCGTGAGCCCACCGCTGCCTCCCTCGCTGTGAATGCAGGCAGCACTGGAGGAAACCAGCTGCAGCGTTTTCAACACGCAAAATTGCTTCTTCTGGCTGGATGTGAGCTGAGTTGCAAATTAGAAAAATAAAAAGCAAAAATGGCAGCAGTACATAGGCTTTCTTTTCAAGTCTGGTACACATTCAGCATTGCCTTCCTAGAAAGGATTCTCAGAAAACAGGGAATTTGCTTGTTAGAGCGAAAGGAGAAGATTCTTATTACAGGCTTCAGTGCAGTTGTCAGCCAAGATAACAAATCCTTATACGAAAGTGGCCTAAGAACAGTGAAGCAATGAGGGCTTTAAAAAAAAAATCGAAATTGTACACTGAGGGATTTTTTTATGAAAGTGTGAAAGTCTCTTATAACTGTCTTTACTGGGTGTTTATGGATTTAAGATGAAGATGGCAGTGATGCTTGCAGATTCTCAGGCTCTGTGTCATGAAAGTTTTGTTACCAGATTCTGAGTTTTCAGCAGGCATCCATTGCCATCAGAGGAAAAGAATATCTCCAGCATGGATATTTTTAGGGGTTAGCAGTGAAGTTTTCCCACACGCTTTACAGGATACATAATGTTAATAACATTGATGCAAACTTTCCAAAGTCATTCAGCAATGAGCTTCAAATATCTAGGATGCAGTTGCTGAAAACTGGAACAGAGTTTGGTAGAAAATTGGCAGTACTTCCTCAAGTATAACATAGAAATCAAACAAAATTTTGAATTGTGGATTGAAAGTCAGAGTGAGAGTATTTGACCCCTACATTAAATTACCAAGCTAGCCTAAAAATCATGCTTTTTAAGTTCTCGCTCGAAATGGTTTAGCAGCTCCTTGACCTAATTCACTCCCTCTCTGTTCTTAGCTGTTCACAGGCTCTAAAACGGGAATCTATACATGGAGTTTTTCAGGGACAAATTGTTGGAAGCTCTTGCATGGAAACAGGATACCTCCTTCTTCTGCTGGCATATCTTTGAGAAACACTTAAGGGTAACTATCCCCAGACACCACTCTTGTTCCTGGTTTTCCTGGAGGAACAAGCCACCAAACCCAGGTCATGACTGCTCCTGCCCCACTCGAATACCAGTGGTGCAGTGAGGTTTAGTCCACTGTGATGGATAAAGACTGAAAGAGCAGTCTGCGGCAGCCTGATGGATGGAGAGATTTCAAACTCTGCCTCGTGGATGTAAGAAACCAAAGATGACTGCAGCTTCCTGACCTGGCCCTTCAGGCTGTTTGCAGCCTTACAAACAAAGGTATGAGCTGCTTCTACACAGAGATTTTGACTAATGGGGAGAAAAGGGAGCTTTGATTGGTTTCTTTTTCTGTACGGAAAGTAACTGGCAAAATGGAGTCCGTTAGGTTACCATGAATCTTAGATTTCAGCAACTATATTTCTTAGTTAAATGTTCTTTGTCAGAAAACTTTATGCAAGAAGATTTCCCATGAGAAAGAAACTGAGAGTTAGGTGGATTATTTTCATGTAGTGGAATCAATAACCTGAGTTTCCTCGGTGAGTGGTCAGAAGAGCCAAGGTATCCACACCAGGGAATAATTAGCAGCCTAAGCTGCTGGCTTGATTGATGAGGCTGCTGACTGATTATTTCTCCAATTTTCCCCAAGTTCAATTCTCATAGACTAGGGTCAGTGAAAAGAGAAGTTAATTTTATGTTATCAGGCACTGATACTCGGATTCTTTCTGTAGTTAATAATATATCTTATTTGCATTTTCAAAGAGTGATCTGGAGGCAGTGCTGAGAAGGTAAAAGACTTTATAGAGATTTTTGTGGGAGTTTTGCTGAATTTGTGGCATCTGGTAGACTTCATGAAGAATGACAGAAGAGGTTCTGCCTAGCAGAAAAAGCCTGAGGAGGAGGCAGTAGTAATATTTGGAGAGAGTGAGAAACTTGTGGAAGGAGAGATGAACATCAGAACTTTATTTGAGATTCAGTGCCCAATGAGAGAGAGGAATAGGAAAAAAATGTCAACAGGAACAAACCAACCTTTTGCTTTTTAATGTAGTCATAAAAAACTTACGTGTGGATAAGGAATATTTTAAACACTGCCTCAGATAGGAAATGTCATTCTCGTCTACTGGAAAAAAAAAGCTAAAAAAACCCTGGTGCTTGGGGCTATGCTAATTCTTTAATGTGATGGCATTCCTGTTCTGAGAGCTCTGTAAGCTTTCCAGGCTGCCAAGCATGCTTGGCACCCATGTCTTCAAGCACTATTCCTGCAAGGTTCCCGAGTATATTTTCATTTTAATGGGTTCTTAAGTCAAGCATCTCTGGCAAAGCTTCCTAAAAAATGAGTGAGAGCTCATGCAAAGGACAATGACATTCTTTAATATTTACTGCATTAAAAATAGCTTTTAAAAACAATACACAGTAGACCAAATGTTCTCCTTGTTCGAAAATCGTTGTTTTTAACAGTATTTGATGGATTCAGAGGGCTCTTGGTGAGTACAGTTAATATATTTTCTCTATGTATTCCTTCAGTACTAAAGAGCAAATTGCTTAATATGTAATCTTGAGTAAATGTTTCCCCAGTTACGTTCACTCCCTCTTTCTGATATGCTTTACTCCTGCCTGGGTATTTTTCTCCTTTTAATGTTTTCAGCAGGCTGGATTTATGAACCTGCGAAAGCAAAGAATAGGAATCATCTTCTTCTGAAGCCAGCTGCACTAGTGAACTTACTGAACAGCTGACCGAGTCCTGAGTGATGAGCACATAAAGAGAATGGCGTGAGAAACAAAATGAGACAAAACCACCTTCATTTTCCAAAATCTTAGAGAGTACCAACATTGCACAAAAAGGGAGAGAGAGCAGAAGAAGGAAATTAGGGAGACTGAACCCACAGTTTGTTTCATTTTTCATTCTAACATCATTCCAACTATAAAGAATGACAGTAAAAATGATCAAACAACTGTTTGCTAATGCATTATAGATAGTCATACACAATATGGCAGCTTCATGCTTGTATATTTACCCACCATGAATACAAAATACACTAAGAGTGACAGGTAATGTAGCCAAAGCTTCTACTCTCTGTAAGCATCTGTGTACTATGAATTATAAATGAGAGTGTTGTGTCCAAAGGTAGCAAGTAATGTAGATAATGCCATCTGAGTAAATGAATAAATGTGAAACAGATGCTTTTTGCATTCAGGGCACACTGGTACAGCCAGCAAGCCACCAGTACAGATTATGGATGCTGGTGAGACAGCTGTTGTCTGCATCCAGTGCCAGGTGCATTCCTACCTGGGCTGCATCGAGCCACGCAAAAAGGCTTTTCTCTCACTCCTTTTTAACAAGTTTCCGGAAGGGTGAGGTATCTTCTTACGTAGATTCCTCAGGTGCTTGGATTTCCTCAAGGCTTTCTTGAAAAACCAAATCAACAACATCATTAGAAGAGTCCTGTATAAAACGGACTCTTCCATTTCCTGGTGAAATGAAACATTTAGTTTAAAACAGTCATAAAACCCTTTGTTTTGCTTTTTATGCAAGTCTTTTCAGGTCTGCTATTATTTTTATATCAACAAATATTTTGCCTCAAGGTGAGATTGCATGTCTGAAAAATTTACTGCTGGAAAGGCATTAAGAACTTTTTTTCATCTATGTAAATTTACTTATTTTATAAGCGAAGAGACAGGAGCTTGGACTCTAGCTAGGGAATTGGAGGGTTCTTCTTGTCAGTACAGACAGCTCCCTTGATACCTAAAAGGTAGGTTGAACTCCCCAGATAAAATACTAAACCTAACAGTGCTGACAGTTTTTACTTGTGAGACACAGCTACTGCTATTCTTTAAATTTAAAGAAGTTCACAATGTGACTTAAGTTTATTATGCTCTTGCAGCTGTTCCTTTTCTGCCTAATGCTAGAGTTGTGCTATATCCATTTTCACGTGTGCTGAAGAAAAGCTTCTGTCCTGAAAGGAAGCAAAAAAGGGTCTCAGACCCATTTCCCCACAGGTTTGTCATCCATGAGTTATTCATGTGGTGGTGGGTTGGTAAAACAGTGGTTACCAAATGGGGAATGGAAGTCTATCTTAATGGAATTTTAAGAAGAAAATGAGCAAATGCAGTACTAAATATGTTTCTTGTTTAGCCTGAGCACCTTGAGCTATACAAAATCTGAAAAGGAAAAATCTCCAGAACCAATAAATATCTGTGCCAATTTTACAATATAATTTCGCTGCCTCTTGCATAACTGAGCATTTCAGAGATTAGAAAGTATAATCAGAGATCCAAGTAAAGATTTGGAAGAGCCTGACAGATAACATACAGCTTCTCAGAACTTACTGAGATGGTATTTCAACCCTTAAGAGTGTTTATCCAAAACTACCAGGGTAACTGCAATAATTTCACAGCATTCCCTCAGAAGTTGTTCTTTTTCCACGCCAAATATCCCTGACTCTTCAAGGTTTCTGCCATAGGCGTGGCCAATCAGAGAGTGAGTTTTCCTGCTATTGCCAGATTTTGAATTCATTTTGAGGTCAATCCAGAGTAATACAGATGATATCCTAAGAGGAATTCTGCATTTATACAGATGTCATAGAGAATTGAGCTTAGTAATGCAAAAGCAAAGCCTGAAACCAGAAGTAAAGGTCCAACTCTCTACTATCTTTCTTTTTTCCTTTGTTTCATTTGCACCTGTGCAAAATCAGCACAAAACACCATCATTGTTCCACTTTGACATGCCTACATCCCAGTTTTTCACTCTGTTTGCAGAAATGGAAATGACAGTTCACCTCCTTTGGGTGTGCAACAGTAAGAGAGATGCTAGCCAAAGCATTCACTGTCTCTTAAATGACATTCCAATATTTTTAACCTAGTAAACAAAGCAACTCCTCACAAGTTACAAGTTTTGACTTAAAAAGCAAGGAAAAGTCCAACTATGCAACTTTGAAAGCCATAATTTTGCTTTCCAAACAGCATGATTTTATTTAGAATTATTGACTTCTAGCCACAGAAATGTCAATAATCCACAGGTGGCTTGTTCCTATTTTCTTCATGTCCTTTCCTCTCTTTCAGCAAGTTGCCCTTGCATTTATTTCACTGCAAAAGTTGGGGGGAAAGAAAAGAGACTGTGGAGGTTTTTAAAAAGTTTGAGGAGTAATTTGCAAAGCGATAGTTTCTGGTAATGAAGGTTGCTACCTTTGCCCAGGTCTCTCAGTATGATAAAATTGTTTCAGAATGTTAATTACTGAATAATAAGTTTCCCTTGGAAATGAAACCTCAACTTTTACTAAAATATTATATTCCTAAATTATAGCAGACCTTTAGCACAATCAAACCAACAATTACACTGAAAGAACTCATGCAGTCTTCTCTTTAGGATGAGACTCTATTATCTCAAAAGAATTAGAAAAATATCTATGATGCATAGCCAATATGGAAACACTCATCCCATTGGCCTCTATTATCCAAAAGGAAATGAGAAAACACTTCCATTACATTTTGCAGTGATCCATGCCTTTCTCCTTTGAAGTCAATAAACTATATATATCTTTTACTGTAGCAGTTTGTGCATTTGTGCAAAAATGACCTTTTGCAGTTTGGCTGCTGAGACGTGCTGGGACAGGTGACACAGGAATTGTAAAAAGAGATGCAAACTCCTTTATACTGCCAGACATGTCCTACCATGGAGGGATAAAATGAGGCTTGCAAAGACTCTTGCCAGATGCACTATTTTGTTGCTCTTCGTATCATGAGACAGAGCTCCTCTCCTAAATCAGCCATCCCTAATTAGTTTAATCGAGGCTGATGCTCAAAGCACAGAAAAATATAATGAAGAGAAAGTCCCTCAAGTGACTCTTGGCCTCTGTGGAAGCACAGTCCCCTCTATCCCACTGTATGACTACGCACGGCCTGTTGGAAAAACGCCTTGAAATTAACACGGATTCATGGAAGAGAGTGCATCGGGGGCCACTCAGCGCTCACTGTCTCTTCAAAAAAAAGAAGAAGAAAAAAAACCTTCAGAAAAAGTACTTTGAAAGTGGTGAAATAATCTTCTGAATAACCCACCAGTGGGGAATATCCACAGTCGCTGAGGACAGCATGCTGTTCGGCGTATCAACAAAAATACATTTGGCCTGCGGCAATGCTGAGGGCAAACATATCCCAGATGGGCTGGAGAGGCACAAATACCTTCAGAGATGAAAATTTAATTAGAGGAAATGTCACTGCAGTGAACAAAAGGATTGCTTTCGCGATTTTTCATCATTGTTTACTACAAGTGAAGAATAGTTTTAAGTGTTAGGACAGGCTAAGTACAGGAGTGTTCTTAAGCGCTGGAATGGATATAAAAGGAATGGATGTGGAAGGTCAGAGGATCATCCGCACTTGAGGGGTGATCAAAAGGAGTTAAACCATCAAATATTGGCAGACAGCACTTTTTAATTGCTTCAGCAATGGCGAAGGGTGGCAAAGGTGGTGCTTTCAAGCCGCTAAGAAGGAAAAAACTGACCTGGCTGTGTTGATTGGGTTTGGGGTTTTGTTGCTTTGTTGTTGTCATCATTGCTGTTGTGTGATCCTGAGGATTATAAAAACCTTGGGTCTCTCCGAAACACACAGTCATCCCTGAAAGTTGAGATGGCTCACTGCCTCCTTACCTCTTTGATAATCCACTGCATATCATTAATTCTGATTCTTGCATGAGTCAGGGGTGAAATCGCTGGGAAAGCAACACAGGACTTGTTGCAGCACAATCACGAGGGATCAGTCCCCTTAAATGAGTTGCATGGTCTTGCATGATCTAGAAGGATCTTGCATGAGTTCTGAAAGCTGTTTGGGATAAACTAAGAGAAAAATAAGACAAAGTAGACATTGTAGAAAGTCTGTCATACTATAGAATATTCTGCATTTGGATTTTGCATCTTCAGAATTCTACGTGACTTTTTGGATCTTTTTTTCCCATTCAGCCTTCATTTTATATTTTCTTTAGCAAAACAAAATAATCACTTTAATTGAAAGAATGCACATCAAGATTTTCCCATCATGCTATTAAAATAGTTCTACTGTAGCACTCTTAATTTGCTATTATGTGTTACGGATCCTTTACTGTTATATGTAGTAAGAATAATAACAAAAATAGAAATTATTATCAAATATCTTTCACAGAGGTCATACCAATTTCAGTCAATTAATCTTGAGAAGGTCTGTACACATAGACGATAGGAGATTCATTAAAATGGGCCAAAATTTAAGTAAAAAAATGAAGAAAGCATTATACAAGTAACATTTCATACAATTATGTATTGATCTGTATATTTATTTGTTAATAAAGTCAATAATGATAGTAAATAAAGTTAATAAAACTTACTTTTTATAATAAAGCTTTGCTATTATTTATATTTTTGGTCTTTGCTAGATCCCTTGGATTTTCCTCACGCTGCTGTGACTTTGTTCCCCTGACCCAGATACAATTAGCAATAAATGGATTCTTTTTGAGTTGCAGGTACTAGGGAACTTAAGTTCTGCTGAAAAACCTCCACACTGATTCAAGCAAAGTTTGGATCAAGCATCTGAAGTACCTTAACTTACTAAGTTGACTGGGTAATGTGCCTTAATTTCAGGTGGTTGATTTCAGTCTCTCTTGGTGCTATTGTTCATTATCACCTGATACTCACGCTTCCATACTCCAGCCCAAACCAACTCCCTAGATTTCCACTGACCAAAGGCACCATGCTTTGCTGGCAGTCAGAACTCACTTCGTGCTCTACCTTGTCTTGTTAGTCCTTTCTCTTTTCCTCACCTTCTTCCTTGTTTCAATTTTTTCTTTCTTTCTTTCTTTTTCTTTCTTTCTTTCTTTCTTTCTTTCTTTCTTTCTTTCTTTCTTTCTTTCTTTCTTTCTTTCTTTCTTTCTTTCTT
>VZRM01004381.1:630328-681938 GCA_013397955.1 Grantiella picta | reverse complement strand
TCGCTCCCTCCCTTCCCCCCTCCCTCCCTCCCCTCCAGATACAGCTCCACACAAGGTTTAATCATGTGCAGAAATTTGTTAGATTGATGCCAAAAGACCAGCCCAAAGGCAGGCTCTAAACACATTATTGTTTGAAACCTGCAATGGAGAGTCCAACCAGCCTCTGATTAGGCAATGTGCCATACTAAGCAGATATTAATGAATCTTGGCAGACAAGTATGAGAAATCAGTTTTCTTGCCATCCTTTCTCTGTTACAGATGGTTATCTGGAAAACAGTGCAAACAACGGAAATATACCATATGTAAAACAAAGCCTCTCTTTTTTTTTCAGGTTCACAGACTATCAGCTTAAGATTTCACAGTATATATTATTTTTATAATTCAAGATGAGCAGATGCATCAATACCCAAATACATCCAAATTATGTGACAGTGAAGAAACCAATACTGTGCTTTATGGGGCTGTGATTGTATTATCGATGTTATGGACTTCTGGATGACCAACACAGATTCCATCTACAAATTGAAAGGGCAAATTTTTTTTATATCTGTCTATCAACACCCATAAAATGGAAGTACTGAGGTCAATAATGTGGAGTGAAACAAATAAATAGCTGTTTCAAGAAATATACCAGTAAGCTAGGTTACTGCTGGAATATACTGCAGAGATTCTGAAGAGGTATTAAAGGGACAGTAATGAAGCATAGACATCTGTTTTACTATTCAAGTCTTACCAAAAAAAAAAAAAATANGTCTAAAAAAAAAAAAAAAAATAAATTGATCTGCAGCTGATCAGTTGAGAATAAATCTGTCTTCAGCTAAAAGACAAATCTGAAGGGACTCTAATTCTCAATATGTGGCCTTCTTCCTCCAGTGGTTATCAACAGAGTAGATCTTCCACTGACTACACAGTGATTGTAAACTGCAGTCAGTATAGTACCTGAGACAACTTGTAAGACAAATAAACCTCCTTAATCAAAAGGGGGTGACACTGCAGAGACACAGGAAATGTAAACATGGGTAGAAAATACCTGCATGTACTCCATTTGTAATCTCTTAATGGATTTCCTACTAATTATTTTTCTTTAAAAAAACCTTTATAGAGTTATTTCCCAAACAACTGGACTAGAACAGAGAAAAATGAATGCCTGAGAGCAAAAATTCATAAAAAGGCAAAGAGTGAGTCCTTAGTAAGAAAAAGAATTTGGAGATGCAAAATATTTCTATGTTTTTTTACATAACTGTGGAGGTACTTGCATGATTTTCAAAATATTCTGATGACTTAAGCGCCACATGAAACATTTTGTGATGCTCCTACTCCCAGTGAGCAGCACCTCGCTTCAAAGCATTTGATCTGAATTCATTAAGAGCACAACTGGTGATAGGTAACTATCCAGCAACAGGAAAGCACAGCAAAATACCACTTAATGAATGAAATTTCTCATATTATGTACAAAGCAGAGAAGAGGTGAAAGCTCGGTGCAATAGTTTGCAATGCAACATAAGCAAGAATTTTATAATCCTGCCATAAGGGCCATATCCTAAAAAACCTCCCGAGTGCCAAAATCAGGATGCATGAGAACTTTTGGCATGTAAGTCTTCACTCTGAATTAAACCCACACACCATCTGCATAAGTCTGAAGGTAATAAAGCTCACTAGGTGCTCTCATCTAAATTTTTCACAGACCAAAATCTTTCTTTTTAAAAAATAACATGGCTGGCATTTCCCCCTCTTATTCTTAGGTGGAAAGCATATTGTGAGTCCTAGCACAATCTTCAGTGTGTTCTACCTGGCCTACACTTCCTTCAGCATTGTAGGATTTTAATTTTGTTCTTAATTTCTTTTCTTTTTATTCCAGGGTATGTCATCACAGCTATATTTTTACTATATTGACTTTATCACTTTTATTTGGACAAAAATACATTTAAAAGAAGGACACACACACTCACCTGCAATGAATATCTTCAATCTATTATTTTAGATTATACAGCTTGTTGATTGGATAGTTAAGCAGTCAAGAAGTAAAAGCTTTTCATCCTGAGAAGATGCTCAAGAACAGGGCTATGGATTCTGGAAGGTTTGATTTTTTTTTTTTTTAATCTGCCAGTTCAGAAGAGCAGAGCCTTGTATGGGGATAGGGAGAAGGAAAATATCACTTTTTGTCATTTGATATTATACCCAGAATTCCACAGGATTCCTCTAACATCTTACTTGGGTTTTAGATTGGATTCTAGATTGTAACTGTGAGGTGAAGATTTTCAATTTACATATTTGCAGCTCCAATCTCTACATCCAGAGACCTTGGAAACCTCCAGGTTCTGGTAGTGTTTCCTAGGAGTGAGAACAAAACACCTAATAAAGACAGAAGTGCTTAAATATAAATATTGAATAAATCAGATCCTAGGAGAAAGCTTAACGAACCCTACAGGAATAACTTACTTATAAATCTTTTAATATGAATTTCACTTCAGTAGGTAACCCAAGCACTGACACTGGTGTGAAAGAGCATAAACCCAGCTATGCCAAATAAAACCAGAGACCAAACAACTTCTGGCAGCCACATCAGAGTTTTAGAAGCAGCTTTCCCGTGGCTTCTCTAGGTGTCTGCTTTAACCCATGTGCTAACTTCAATAATTACATTTTGCTATCAAAATGAGCTTTGGGAAGATGAATATTTGTAAAGCAAGTTGACTAGCTCAAGCAGAACCCACTACCAAAGAGCAAAGTATTGCTTCATATCAAATAAACATAGTTTGACACAGATTGATTCAAAATGCAGTCCACAGTTTGAAAATGAACACTAACAGAAACCATTGGATAATTCTTCTTACATTGAAGGGAAGAAAAGTTTGTTCAAAATGTCTTAGAATAAATCATACAGGAAGTCAAATCACCTTCTCTGAAGAGTTTGACAGAAGAAATCAACATTACTGTGGGCTAGAGAAACTGGAGGCTGTTTTTCACATTGACAAAAGATTAACCCAAACTGACTAGAAAAGCTATGAGTCGCCCCGAATTCCTGTTATTTTCCTTTGCTGTAGAAAATGGCATGTATGTCATCACTGAAAGTTAGAAAACATATTCTTAATGAAACAGAGAGAGAAAAACTGTCAAAATATAAACAAGTTAGTAATGCTTGCATAGAAATTCCAGGTATCTAGGGAGCAAAATGATGAAACAGAATTAATGCTGAAATGCATCAGGCTGAAAGCACCAGTTACAGAGCCAGAGATACGTTGGAGGATGAGTTTTAATGAAGTGGAGTATTGAACTGTGTGCCCTGAACAGAAAAATTAAAGCCCAAAGTGATGGTGCAGAATATATTGGAGGCTATGGTGTGAAAGACTGTAAGAGGCAAAGAGGGATAACACATAAAACTGGACCTTCCACTGTCAGGATCTGTGCAGAGAGGTTTGTGTGCTCTTGAAATGAATGAATACATTGCCTCAGTTTTCACTGTGGGCCACTGAGCTAGGGAAGAGAGCATGAGAGACACTGGGAACAAAGTTATGGAAATGGAAAATACCATGATTAAAGGAATGATAATGTAAGCAGTTGAATGTACTGAGGTGAAGGAATGGGAAAATCAAAAATTCTGAGAGAACTGGTGCATAGGATTGCAGGTCCAATGATGAATATCCCAAGCAAATCTATCAAGGCATTGAAGAATCTCAGCAGTATTGACAATGTACAAAAACAGGATTGAAGGTCATGGTAATTACAGCCTGAAAGCTAAACATCCACTTTGAAAAAAAATGTAAAGCATTAGAAGAGATTGAGAATGAAGTTATCATTGTAAACATACCATGTTTACAGGAAAAAAAATATATGTTTACAGGAAAAAAAAAAAAAGGCAAAAACCCAAAGAAACATGTAAGAATGCAGAAATTCTGCATTAATAGAATGCAGAATCTATCAAACATTTGGGTACTATTAGTGTCTGACACAATAAGATGTGACAAAGATTAATCCAAACAAAGGATGAGATTAAGCTGAAGATAGCAAGGTGAATGAACTGCAATTTGAATGGTATCATGTTAGTATATATTAGCACACATATTATCATATTAGTATATGTTATTAATTTACTGCCTATAAATCCAAAGTAAATGTAGTTACTTTTAATTAAGACTGTTTTATCCTATCTAAGGTAGCTAATACAGCTCTGAATTGCTTCTGGTTGTTACAGCTGATTCCAGCCAGTGATGCTCTTGGTTCTAACAGTCTCCTTTCCCACAATTAACAATATTCTGCTCACTGCCTTTTTCACTAGTGAGACTAAAGCTAAACTGAATGTACACTATCTTAAATTCTTACTAAGTTTTTTGTATTTTCTAACATATATTAGTATCTTCTTTTTACAATTTTGTGCTGTGTAATAACACTATGGTTTCCTAGAAGAGGTAAAATCATAGTTCTATGCTATTCAGCTGAACATGTCAAGTAAAAAATTTTTTTTTGTGGACCCTACACTCAAATCAAGAGTCTATTCCCAAATTTCAATACAGTCAGAAAAAACCTTTTCAGCCACTTAGGAAATATTACTAGTACCTTATTTGGACTTGCTGCCTTTCTATGCTTTTCATTTTTAATTTTGAGTGGAGGTGGTTTAGTTTTACTGGAGATAGTTCTTGTCTACATATTGAACAAATACCTTCTAACAGATATTTTTATTTTTTAATTTTCGTGTGCTTCACCAAGTTCTTTCATCTCTCTGGCACTTGCTTTTCTGCATGTCAGGATCTCAGCCTTTCTTTTTTGGTGTCAGTGACATCAAACATCTTTTATCAGTCTCTGTTGTTGTCTTCTAGTTTCTCCTCTGTTCAGCCGATCTGTTGTACTCACTCGTGGCTAGTTAAGTTTTGGGTTGGGGTTGTTAGTGAGGGAATGCAATAAATCAACTCTTTGCACCTCAGCAGTGGTTTGAAGGTCACCCTGGTTAGCCCTACGTGTTGATCCACACAATCTCCCTAGCAGCATTGAGATCCTCCTTTTCCTACACTATCAATAGAGCTCAAATCAGTTATTTGTATCAGAAATTAATTGCTCTTTCCACAGATTTATGTCAGGGTTTCTGCAACTTCATTTTTGAGATCGCAAGTCTCAAGCACTTAGTGATCTAAATCAAAGTAGTACTTGAATAAGTTTCCAGCACATCATCAAGTTGGGTCCCAAATAATCAGGATGCCCATGAGAGCCACCTCCACTCTCAAGAGAGACAGGCAGCCTGCTCCCCATGGGCAACTGAGCTCTACTTTCACCTTAGTACCTTTCTCTCACTCTGACGGGATGAGCATTCTTTTTTTTTTTTTTTTTTATTTTTTTCATCCCTACTTTGTGGCAAGCTATAAGAAATTAGTAGCCTTTTGTGAGGACCAGAGTATTTGACTAAGTAATAATTCATAAATATCTTCACTTCCTCTTGTGTCTTCCTTCATGTGAAATTAGAGTAGAAATAACCACATCATTGAGCTTTTAATCACAATTAGAACACTGCCTCATGATAGCTTACTGTGGAGTCATTCATAGCCAAGAGCTGCTTTAGTTTTCTGAAGTTTTCATAGTAGGTTTCTAACTCTGACAGTACCTCAAGCACAGTGACTGCACTGTCAAAGTGAAATAATCACCCTCAACAAACCTCCTTTCAGTCTGCTGTACCAGCCAGGCTGCCTCTTAGCCACTCTACCTAGTCTTTTTTTCAATAGTGGCTCTCTCACCTTGTTTAGATGTCCCAGCTGCATTTTTGTTTTTTAGTGTTTAAATCCAGTAGTCATGACAGAGCCTTAAAAATCACTTGCATTGAATGGTTTTCTGGAAATGTATTACTTTGCTTCTCCAGTGATGCACACATTCTCAGCTAATTAACGTCAGAATTATATTTCTCTTCTTGCTGTTGCCAGTAAAAGGTGCAGCAAAACCCAAGGAAGGTGTTACGCCAATGACAGCAACCTTAACACAGCAAAGAAGCAAACTGAAATGGCACAGGAAGAACCCAAAACCTCGATGGCAGAAGCACAGGTACAAAAAAGACACATGCTTAGGGACATTGCATGAATCTTTTCCATGAGTATCCCATGCTCTTTTACAGAGAGTTAAAAATCAGCTCCACCAGGTGAAGGTGAAGTAGCATTTTCTCTGCAGAATAGGACTCTTCTCTAGAGGAACTCACAAATAAGACACCCTGTGCTGTTAAATTTCCTAACAATTGGAGCACTACCATTTGCAAAGGAGTGATGGAGAAAACCCTCTATCCTACGAGCATCTTTCCTCTGCCAGGAACAAATTTACATTGACATTTTCTTTTGGTTTTAGAAAAGAAAAATCACTGATCATATAACTTGGGTCCTAGAATACACAGCAAAGAATCTGAGGCCTTTGCTTTACATTTACCTTGCCCTCAGGTATTTAAGTTCTTTTTATCTTCGTTTCCTTTTCCCCTCTTTCATCCTTACTTCACATTTGTATAACTTTCTTTCAAAGCTCCCCAGTGTCTCCATGTCATCTCAGGTGTGTGTCTTACCAGTTCCATCACATAAATTGCTTCCAAATTCCATTGCAAAAGCTGCCCACCTAACAAGAAGTAATTGTTTTATTTTTAGTGCTTTTTCTAATTTCGGACAAATTAAATCGAAATACATATTTCAAAGCATTCATGACAGGCAGACTATCAGTCTCTATATGTATTTCTTGCAACTTATTTTATGTTTTCAGTGTGTTCTTCCAACATCAGATCAAGCTATGACAAATGTATCTTCAACAGTTTATTTCCCCTAAAAAAAAGATGATAAGAAAAAGTTGGATTATTTTTTTAACAACATAGAAGCTATATACTGAAACCATATGTGGTGTTTCTACTTGGGAATATGCAAAGATTCTTTGGTTTTAACTGACATCACCATAAAACATGATTTTTTATCTGTGAATATTGACTTTAACAAGCTGCTTATACAGATTCACTTTTATTTGTCATATTTAATTTGGTTTGTAATGAAATCATTGAAAAGCAAACATTACTTGGTTGTGAGTATAAACTATTTTCCCCTTTGCCTCAAAACACAAAGGTACTTTGAACAAATCTGCATTGTGCTGATTTTTTAAATTTTCTCTGCTGAATATAAAGATTTTAAACAGTCCTCACTTGGGTAGTCAAGGCAGTTAGGGAAAAACAATGACATTTAACAATTAATCTGAAAATTGAGGTACATAAATGAATGAATAAGTGGGTGGGTGGCAAATCTGGCTGCTACACCCTACACCAGTGAATAGCAAAATATCCACTGGAGTCAATGCAGGATTTTCGAAGGGATGTTGAGCAAACTAAAGAGCTCTGACCTGTCACATTGACAGGGCTGAGCTGCCCTTTCAGGTTGCCAAGACTCAATCAGCCACAGAACTCTGGTTTTTATATCACAGATGCAATCCTCAAGCTCTGTAACTCCTGTGGTTTGAGGCACAGAGAGGGTGGGAGTGGAGAAAGCAAGTGAGAACACTCAGGGAAATTTCTCTGCTTTGCTAGAAGTTTGGCAAATATAGATCTGAACATTTATGCTCAGCACCAGCTTTTATGGATTTGATCACCTCTGGATTCAATGTATTCTTCTCACGACTTGTATTTTGGAGGTTAACTGCTAGAGTCAGAGCCTGGGGTAGCTCAAGGCTATCTGAAAGGTGTGTAATAGTCTTTGAATATGAACATTTTACCCTGAATCTCCCAGACTGTGAAATCTTCCTTATTCAGGTAACGTGAAAAAAGGCTTCTCCATTCTTCCTCTCTGGAAGAGTGAATCATGTGACAAACAGGATCCCACAGAAAGTCCTGGGAAAATGAACAACTTTTCAAAACATTAACAATGACATCTCCAATTTGAAGGTGCTGAAAAAATAAAAATAAACATTAAGTAAAGGAAGTTAATCTCTATGCACAGTATTCTCATAAATTAAAGGTTAAAAACAGGGAGTGCAAGCTCACTAGCAGCTGCCAGCTCATATTTAAAACATTGTCACATCAACATACTCTTTTGAGATATTGTCACCACACCCACCCTGTACGCAAATGTTGCTTATTTACCTTTGCCATTTATTCACCTTTGTGGCAGTAATTACTAAAGGGCTGTGATGGACTCAGAGAAAACTGAAGACATAAAACAGGGGCATGAAGTGAAATGAAATTTCTATTGTTGTATTTATACCTTCCTCTTACATTTCAGTATGCCAATCAGAACCAGGGGGATGAAAGTGGGAGTTTGTTTAGATTCTTAATAATATTTTCCTCTTTGTTTTCCTTTTGTATTTCACATTTGAATTTTTTTCTGCCCTTTGTCCTTTTTCCATGCAGTTGCCTGTGTTTGCAGCAATGTTGTTCTGTCTAAATATTAGCCTGTGAGTTCCCAAAACTAGCTAAAAAGCCCTTAAACATCCCTTGAAGCCCCTTCTGCTGTGGATTTCTGCATCTATTAGCTGTCCTGATACAACTATTTTTAGGGCATTAGTGAAAGGATCAAGCTCAGGAAAAATAATTTCAAGAAAGGTTATAGTTATTTGTTTTGGTCCAGGTTTAGCCACAGAAGCACAGCATAAGCAATTGATCCAGCATATTTTAGAAAGGAATTCAGGAGATCAAACAAGAAGGAACATGGCATCAGAGATGGAATATGGCAATATCTTCCAAAACCAGCTTTATTTTCAGAGATTTTAACAGGGAAGCTCACTTTCCCATTTAACTGTTTCAAGTATGTACATACCTCTCTCTTTTGCTGCTTTTCCTGCCACCCTTGGGCTTCCATGATTTGAAACATTAAAAGAAAACCCAACAAACTATGCAATTTACAAGAAACAAATGACTTGTGATTCATAGCCTGATATGCTGCTTCAGACTTAATTGATTCCAGTTAGGCGTAGCAGGACAGTAGTATTCTGCATTTTATGGCTTAACAGAAATGTCAGCCATCTGTTGGCACCTGCTGAAGCTGTTTGGGATAAGTATTACAAACCCTGTGAGCATCAGGGCCTGGATTTCCAGAGCAAGAAAGTGGTTTTTATTGGTGGCTGTCAACATGGAGGCATTAATAACAAATGCTGGAGACATGTTTGTGGGGGAATTCTCCCTCCAATCCAAACATGATCATTCTCATCTAAACCTAACCTTCGAAAGGACTGAACAGACATTTATTTCTTGCAATTTTGCTGTTAAGCTATGGTGAATGAACTAAAGTGCAGAGTCTATATTACTTGGGACAGATGGGAAATTAGCATGTCATAAAATTCATAAAAAAGTGGTTGATGATGTTGCATGCCTCAAGAAAATAATTACATAATGATTTCCTCCTTTGAGAATACCAACTGACTAGTTAGAGAGCAGCCAGTTCTCTGATTTACCTATCAGCAATATTTGTTAGATGTTTCATACCCTTCAGGTAAGATGTTTTGTATTGTTAATCTATTTCTTTAAGAGTTGTAACCCTTAGCTTTAAATTTTGAGATGCTTTGTGTTAGCCACAGTGAAATCCAAGTTATGAACCTTGCTTCAAATATTTGCTCTAATTTAGAAGCTATTTTCTTTCAATATTTATTATGATGGTTAAAAAGTTGTACAAAAATATCTTTTCCTAGTAGACCTCATTGTTTCCATACATCCTAAAAGGTGATGGCATTCGGCAAGTTCATTAAGACTTTTGCCTTCGTCTTTATCAAGTCAGATTCTGAGCACTAAAAATAGGTGGTTTGAAAGCAACCAGTAATGCATTTTCTGGTTTGAATAAAAAAGACTCAAGTAGTTAGGTACAGGCTCCTGAGTGCAAGAAATGTAAACCACTAAAGGCAACTGCAATGCTTGGAAAATATTAGCAGTCCCAATTATTTTTAAAATGCACATTCAGAATGAAACTTTAAACATAAAAATAATCCTTTTTGGAAACCACACACAACAGCATTTGGATTTGCTTTCTGCTGCAGTGCATGTCTCAGATTTTTGGGGCAGGTGTGAAATGAAATGAGGGATGTGTGTGGAGCTGACACTGGAGTGCAAGAGCCCAAAAACTAACTCATCCCCTGGGAGAGAGATCTTGGCAAACTCCCTTGGGCAAGTTTACATCCAACCATTTTATTGAACTGGACTAACTCCCCAAAAGCTATTCTTTCCCACCTGCCCACTTCTCACAGATGAGCTTTAAAGATGTAGAAATGAAAGTCCCTAATTTACTTCGCTGCAAACTTTGCCGGCTTGGTTGGAATCAATCTCATCTGCAATTTAAAATAAAGAAGCTAGCTTTGCAACGAAATAAATGATCGATGTTTATGGAGTTCTGCCTGGGTTTGCTGTCTACCAGCTGTGGGAAACTATCCAGTACCTCAGGGACAGTGTAAGTTGTTGGATTGAGACATAATGAATGAATCAGGATTTTTCTCTGGAATCCAAAAGTGTCCTGTCCTTGTGCTAATGTTCAGATATTAAACTTCAGTCTAATAATCCTCTGATTTGCTCTGGAATTATAAATACCTGCAAGCCTGAAGTTTAAGGACAGTGGTGCATGGAAGGATAGTCATGAATATATTAAGAAATGTTAGCAATGTGGAAAAAATAATTAGCTATTTCTTTTTCTGGGTACTCCTGTTCTGGGGTACCAAAGATGACCATTGTACCTTTTGACTTATTCATAAAGCTAAATAACATAACAGAGAAAAGACAACGCATTTGACATCTCCTTTGTGCAAGAATTTCAATGTTAGAAGCTGCAGTGAATTAAGTAATTCTCTTGGGAGTGATAAACCATAATTCCAGAGAAACGTTGCTGCAAAATAAACCTGGAGAAAAAGATAAGCTTAATAATATAAAACCAGTTTATTTGGAGATTTTAAGACTTTTATTTTTATTTAGGAAAGGAGGAAGCTTCCCTACAAATGTTCTCCTTTGGAAGGAGGGAGCTCCTTCAGCACTTGCAGGGCTCCAGTGAAGCTTGCAGGAGGCTGTCCTTGGATGCTGACTGTGAAAGCAGTAACAAATATCTACCTGCCTCTCATCTGCCTACAACCATCCATCATTTTAACATCATATAATCGATTACTAGATGAATTCAAACAGCAACAAGTCATCAGGAAGGCAGGGATAAGGAAAGCTGGCTGGCTCAGGTCAGCCAGCACAGTTGAGGATTAAAGAGAGACAAAAGAAGTTAAATTATGCAAGGAGGCAACAAAGAGTTTTGATCAGGCAGTGGGGGAGTCACATGCCCTCTCCCTTCTCTGCTCCTTTTTACAGTCAGATCTGGACTGCGGTCAGAAGGTGGGGCAATCATGTTTTGCTGGCCAGGATCAAAATATCTTCTGTGCTCCCGGAACAGGGCAAAAAAACAAGGGTGATCTTTGGCAAAATACATGCCTGCCCCAGGTCGTACCTGGAGAGTCTCACAGAGGAGCTGCAGGGCTGCTCACAGTCTCAGAAGCGAAACCAGTGGCTTTGCTTTACACTGAAAATCCCTTTCTCTTCAAGCTCTCTGAAGATCTCAGCTTCTCCAGATATCTGTGATTCCCATGTTTGCTCAGGGCACAGGACACTTTTTCCCAGGTATACAAGAGTGACTAACAGTGTTTTCACCTACAGCTGGGCAAGCGCAACCTCTCCCGAGCTGGAAGTTGTAAACCACAGAAGTCAGCCGGCAAAAGAGAGTCAGAAGTGCTTATGTGTGCCAGTGGAATCAAATTAAGTGAAAAAGATGGAAAGAAAATGATGATTTGGTCATGGGGCATTACAGTTCGTGAAGACACACATAAGTGACTATTTTATGGAAGCAAACACCTTCTGCATGGGACTAGTGGCTCTCAAGATATTTAAACTACTCCAGGTCTTTTCCAAAGGAACATGGGACTATTCCCCGAAATCTGATCGGTGTTGTGAGAATGAGGGGTCAGATTAATGATCCAAATCTGCTGTCACTTAGGGACTGTCCCAACACAGCCACCTCAGTCGCAGATATCTAAACACACACCCACCTCAAAGCTTTCCTGAAGATTGACAGATTCTGTCAACTTTGCATGCACAGATGACATTCAATCCATTATTCCAACCAGTTCCCAAAGGTCTCAGTCAGTCAAGATTTATATCTTAGCTTGTTGATGGAATCCACTTTATTTCTGGCAAAGAAATACTGAACAAGGAAATTGGAGTTAAGCAGTTCACAGGAATATGAACCTAACTCTTTGAAGAAAAGATTTTGTGCCATATTTGCATTTATCTGACAAAGTTCAAGAAAAGCTATTTCTATACCCATTTACTGGTAAAATCAATGCAATGGGAGGCTGAAATAAAGAATACAGGATGTCTGTATGCACTTTTTCCATCATATCTAGGCAATGATTACTCAAAGACCATCATCATATCACACATTTTCAACAATTAGCTTTTTTAGGAAAAACAGTTCACTATTCAGGGAACTTGTATGTGAGATATAACAATACACAATTTTCTTGAGAAAATTCTCACTGAATCCTGTCAGTTCCAAAGAGTAAAACAGAAGATTTTCAGGACCCATGGCTTTTAGGAGCTCAAATATTTTAATATTCTTTATACACTGGAAGAGTATAAGGTAAGTAAGCCTGACTTAATTATAGGTTATTGATGTAATTGTTACAGAGAAAAAACAAAGGCGTTTTTTAATGACTTGTTTTACTAAAAATATTTCTTTGCCTCTTCTAGAAAGGGTTGAAAAGCATGATTTAAGTTCCTGTGACTTCTTCTTTCTTAAAGCCTTTTTTTTAACTCCATGCAAATGATACCCTCAGCCTTTTTGTTTACTGACAAGACTGTGCAACGAGGTCACTTTTTATCTGTGGGGAGCACAGAGATGTGTCACCTGGCATGGCATTGCTAGGTGACCTCTTATCACATCCAGATGCCAGCAAGCTGCTCCACTGCCAGGCTCTCTCTGAACATAACCCACAGCAACAGTGATGAGCACCATGAGAACTATACAGCTTATCAAATTGGAAATCAACAGGCCACAGAATCACTGATCCTTATGTAGGGGATTAGATACCAGAATTTTTATGCTGGCTTTAATTCTCATTACCAGTTCAGCTCTTTCCCATTACTCTAGAGTTATAAAGGGGAGAGTCTAAATAAAGTTTAGTCCTCTGTAGGAGCCAACAGTAAAATCCTTCAGCTTATTAAAAAAAAGTTAATTCTGTATTGCATATTCTGTCTGTGTTTAACCCTTCTAAAGAATTCTTATGTAAAGGTCATTTTTAACTTCTTAACAATATCTCCCAGAACAGACTATTTAAAAATGACAGAATCTCCAATACTTAAAACCAATGAATATATGTGATATATGCGTGTCACTAAATTTAAGCATTTGTATTAGATTTAAAACAAACAGGCAGCTTACTAACCAGATCAGTACAAAAGCAGTTTCTGTAATCGAGTTGGCACCAGTTCACAGAAAATATAATTTGAAAAGGTTCACATTTAAATGAAACTTGCTTTTCATGCTCAAATGTCATTCCAAATTCCGACGATGAGGTATTAACCCTTCACTCACTTTGATTTAATGAAATACAGCAACGAGCTTGAATAACCTTGGCTGCACATACTCAACAAAAAAGCCTGTTTTGCAATCACTTAATTCTAAGAAATACCAACCACAAACATATGGATAAACCTACAGTTTGCAGTTAAACTTGTGCTCAGCCTTTATCATGGGCGGGGCAACCTAATCCCTGACTTTACCAATCGTGGTGTCTTCAAAAATGAGCCTCT
The DNA here is from genome assembly GCA_013397955.1 of Grantiella picta. Taxonomy (NCBI): domain Eukaryota; kingdom Metazoa; phylum Chordata; class Aves; order Passeriformes; family Meliphagidae; genus Grantiella; species Grantiella picta. The sequence goes on along the minus strand of VZRM01004381.1, from coordinate 668,191 downwards.
CACCCCATCCCAGCAGAGTTTCCCCCCCATTTGGGGAGCCTGGGGGCAGCTGGGCGCTGTGTGTCTACCCAAAAAAGGATCCAGAACCTCCCAGCAAGGGCAGTTAGGGCAGCTCCACTTCTAGCTCCCACCACCTTAAGCATCTGAATGTGGAGGATTAAGCTCCACTCATTTAGGGCTCTGCTCCAGACAATGCTGACAGAACTATTCCAAATGCAGAGCTTTTCCATCTCAGTGCCATCCGGAGGGACTCGGCTAGTCCAAGGGAAAGTGACCCCAGTGGAGCACACAGGGAATCACATGTCAATCCTCTTCCTACAGCTCGTCAGGCGACTGGAAAATATGCAAACATATACAGGTACATAAAATGTGTGCAGGTGAGTNGCAAAGGCACACACATTTCTGCCTGTGTCTCCACACACAACCTGATTTGCCTTGAAATTTGTCCTCCTGTAAGGACTACAGAAGGAAATGGAAAGTAGCTTCTGGTGTATATATACTCCCATGCACACATATGTATTTATATACACAGAAGGAAGTTTGCTGGCAGGAGATCTGTTTGCAGAGGTCGAGGTGGGTGGGTTTGCTGTGACTCTATTCCATGGCGATCCTTGGTAATTTCCAACGATGGAGCTGAGGACTTCTCACTGTTCCCTCAACACTCAGATTTCTCAAATGAGATGTGGAGCTTGAATTGGTGTTTCTAAAACCACCACGGAATACTCTTGCTGGGTGCTGTCCCAGAGTGGTCACAACGACCTGCTGAGAGCCACTTGGGTTCACTCAGTGCCCTTTGCTTCCACGGACTCTCCTCATTCTTCACATCTGTCTGCCTTATAATTCTTTTAACAGGATGGTACTTCTCATTAGTGGAGCTTTTGAATTACTGAAAGGCTGTGTAACATTTAATTAGTCTTTATCTTTACAAGTAATAAAATGAGTACCTTTAGGTAGAAGAAGGCAGTCTCCGGCGTGCAGCTGGATAACAGCAAGTTTTTGATTTTCTATTCAAACAGCTATCAAAGAGATTATAAATTTAGCTTCATTATTTGGCTAATTCACATTTCCTTAAAAGACACATGAGAGCAGGTTTATAAATATTGCAACAAAGAAATTTGGAGTCAACAGTAAGAGAGGTTTCGAAGCTGACATATCAGAACAATACTTGTAAAAATACAGTTTGTATTACCTGTAAACTGTTTGGTATTAGCTAGTTTCATTTAAATAGAAATATTCAAGAGCTTCTGATACTTTTACAATTTATCTGTTGATTATTGACACACCACATCTTTGTTTCGAATCATCTTCAATATGATCATATAATTTTCAAAGACTAGAGATCTCCTTTCAAAATTTATCAAACTTTTTGGCTTTGTCCACCAACCAGACTGCTAAACAAAATGAAACCCCACAAGAACACCATAAATTTTAGAGCTTCAAATTCTTTTCAAATATAGTATCAAGAGTGGCTTCTCCTGAAGACATACTGCTAATTATTTCTCAAACCATCACTGCAAAATTTGCTCTCAGAACATCTGCCTCAGGTGTCATCTAAACCAGAGTGGTGCCTTTTACCTAGTGAAAGGTATTTGTGATTTACATCAGTAAGGAAATGATCAGGAGTAACTTCTTGCTTAGTACCTGTGTAGAAGCAGTGAAGTAGTACTGTGCTACTTGGCAGGTTTGGGGTTTTTTTGGAGGAGGACACCCCAAAAAACATCTTGACGCACTTGCTGGAGGTTCTGAGTGCAGAACAGAGAAGAATTTCCCACACTGATATTTTTCAGGCCGTGGTATTCCCGGCTGCAAGGTCACTTGAAGAAATCTGCCTCTTCCTCACCAATCTTCCTCTTTTAACCCTTTTCTCCCAGACACAGATAAATACATACATTACTATATCCATTGGACTCAGCCATGCTAATCCGTACTTCTCACTGTAGTATTCTCCTGTCTTTCAATGATCAGACTGAATAAATGCAATTAACCTCCACTCTTTGTGACAGAATAAATTTGACCTCGTCAAATTCAACGTTTCAATCTATACACTGTTTATCAAACCGCAAGTTTATTTCATCGCACAACTTGGTGCAGAATAAATACTACTTTTTAAAATAATGTGATGCAATTATTTTTTTAACAATATCAAGAGTGGCTAAAGCAATAACAAAACACTTGTATTTCCAATTCACTAAGATGCCGCAAGGAAAACAAAAGGATTTCCAGAAACCCTTTCTGGTGACATATTGAGGTCACTGTGAATCTCTTTCTGGCAGCACCGGGATAACATTTGCAAATGCTTAACTTATGGGTGTTGTGGAGAAAAGAAATCACTGATCACATTGAATAATTCTTGTGGCTAGCCAAGCTCATGCTAGAACTCTTAGTAATGCACAGCACTGCTTATCATTGCTGCTCATTTTAGGCTGCTTAGATGCTAAACACTCCTTCTACCCTCCTGCTCACTAAAGAACAGGGAATCTGTTTGAATTCCATCTCTAGTATCGGTTTGGGGTTTTAAAAATGACCTTCCATTTCCTTTTAGACCACTCTTTTGGTCTGTCCACTTCACTATTCCCCTCAACTTTCAGTGCAGTCCTTAAGGTTAATATTCCTCAGGACAGTAAAAGCAGAGTATATTGCCTCAGTTTCTTCAGGAAAAGATAAATTAGGACTACAAGCATGGAAAACTTAATTATGTTGCTTTCTGTTTGACATTGGACAGCTTGTTCATGTACACAGAAAATATCTCCAGCCTCAACACCTTTTCAAAGATATTAAATGGGAATTATTCCGTGATCTGAGTATTCGTAAAAATTTAAAACATGAAAGACAACTCTGTAGTGCAGAACAGTATTAGGTGTAAAAAGAAATTATGTCAGCCTGATATGTAGTAAATAAAATACATGTAAGGCAAAAAATGCAACTTGGCAGTACAGCAGTTCTAGAACTATATGTAGAAAACTTATAAATTATACAATTTAATTTCCTCTTTACAAATCTCTAATTGCTATACTTCTAAATGGAGGGACTTGTGCAAAGCAAATAATTAGCGCTTAATGCCTACATGACCTGGAATAAATAAATAATGGCAATGACAGGTGGGAAGGCACAAATTGTACTACACTGTTGACAGCAACCTCTCCACCTTGAGTTTTAATTTGTTTTAAAACAATGAGTTTACATTCTCAATGATAGCAGTGAGCTTTTCTTTTTTTTTTTTTTTTCAGAGTGTGGGGTGACTCTTAAAATGCAACAACATATGGCAAGAAAGATGCCATCAGGATGAAAAAGAATTAATTTTCCCCGTCTCACTGTGTTCACTGGAGCAGCTTCAACAATTTATTCAGTTGGGTTTTTTCCCTTCCCTGTGTTTTACATTTACACATGAGTTCAGCATCTTTCTAGCTGATGAAAAAAGAATGTATGAAGAGAACACTTTTTTTCTGTTTAGACATGAAAGATCTGTCATACAGTGCTGCTTTTTCCAGCATTTGGTCAATATCTGCAATAAACAACAGCTGGCAGTTTTTTGAGAGTCCAGTAGGCTCTGTGTAACTAGGATTTGCTAGACATTTCCCTTAAATTAACACCTGTGGTAACTTATTTTTTAATCAACTGATGTGGCCAAAAGACTTTTTTTTTTCTTTTCTAGGAAGTCAGGAGATAGGAGGGAATATTTTAATATTAATAACACTCACTATATATGACTACTATTTGACCCAGGTAAATGCCAAAATAAATTTGAAAGCAATAGCAAGACAAAACTTCTATAAAGACTTTGTGGCCAGTATTGTATAGATATTTTTTAGATGTTTTAAACTGATCTTTTTGGGAGAGCTGTAGGTGTAGAGGGAGAAAATGGTCAGTTATTCCTTGTTTGGTCAAGGTTTTGTATTGCTTTTCCAGTGCCCTTGTTCTCATAATTGGTTAAAACTTTTAAAAACAAGGGCATTATTTCAAAATTTATACTGCATAAAGCAGAATAATATGGAAAAGTCTAATGAGAATGGAAACTGGTGAAGCAATTTACAAGTGAAAAAGGTGTGAGAATATTGGCTTCAGATTTGCTGAACAAGTATTACCCAAAAGACTCTCAAGAAATCTGCCTTTTTAGGAGAAAACTGCTTTTTAGTTTAAATATGGTTTAGCACAGTGCAGAAGATGAGAGAAAAGTTCTCATGAACAGAGAAGGCACAACATAACTTTACAACTAATTATTAAAAAGCAGACACAGTTAGAAATACAATTACTTGCTACCTTCACCTTAGGATCATTATTGCCAAGGTAGACTAATAACACAATTACTTTCATAAGAAGTTTTTATTTTGCTGAATTAACAGAAACTGGTAGATGGACAATTTAATATGCAAATTGGAACAGGGAGTCGTAGAATTCTGGCAAGAATTCCTCTTTTATTTGTGCGTGCTCATTATTTTAAAAGGAATCTAGACACATATCTTGAACTTCAGTAACTATTCTTTCTTTCTTTCTATCAAGTAATGGCTTCTCATCGTAATTGCTACAAATTGAGATTTCCAAAATCGCTGAAGGGAGTTAGGCATTCAATTCACTGTGAAAGCCAGAGGGAGAAAAGTGTGTTACTCTGGGTTTGAAATTCAAATGTTCAACTTCACACTATGAAATAAACGCCACCTGGATTTTAATTAACCCTTTTTATTAAGGGACTTGAAAGCATTTATGAAATCTTTCATATTAAAAAAAAAATTCTTTGGATTTTTTGGTAAAAAGACATTGCCATCTAAGAGGTTCAGATTCTTTTGGCAGATTTCTTATACCTTAATCTGTCTGTTGAAGACTTTCAGTATTACAACATCACTTTAGAATGTTTTTAAAATATTTATGTATATTAAAACAACTGAGGTGTGGCATAATCTTTGTAATGTTATACGACTCTTGAACCATATTTTGTTTCAAAAGAGATTTCAGGTTCACTCCAAGATACTTTTTCTCTTTTAAAAGGTTTTTCAAGCATATTTTTAATGTGTATTAGGGGGAAAAAAACGAAGCACATGGAATAGTCTCACAGACATATAATTGTGCTGAGAGATGATTTGGATATGGAAGGATCAAGAGTTACTTCACGCTTAGGAATAAATTGTTACCTGAAATATGGCAGGCAGAATTTAGTCCTTGCTTTCCCGATTGAACATTTTTTTCATTTGAACATTTAATTTAATTTTGTTCATTTAATATAAGAACCCATGCTGCGAGCTGATTTTCCTACATTCCAGCTTGAATTATTAAGCACCCAAACATAAGTAGTCATTTCTTCTTCCCATTAGGAGAATACCTAAGCTTGACCTGAAGATTTGGCCTGAAGTGTGTAATTTCAGATGGTTCATTTTTTGGATATCTGCTGGCACAACATAACACCAAAACCTCTCCATGTGTCAAGGTTTTCAATGCAATGTTTGGAGATTGTTTCAAGTGTCCTTTTGTCATCCTGACTGCTATTTTCGCTGTCCACCTTCCATCAGGAAATGCTCTTGGAACTGAGGCATCCTGAGAGGTTTTTTATTCACCCCCTTTTTTGAGACCATGGAATGTACGTATGGAAGCAGATACAGCAGACTTGATGTTCTGGTTCTTCCTTATGTCCTTAAATGATAATTGGTAACTATTACTGCGTTTTTGGTGAAATTCAGTCTCAGATAAGGCATCCTTCAAAAGATGGAGCTACATGCTGTAAATCTGCTCAGTCTTCTACAAAGTTACAATTAGATGTGCTTAAAAGTCAATTTATAAATACCTGGGGATTCTCCTGATTCAAAAGGAGGCAGCTGAGGAGGTCAGGTGTCTCCAGAATTAGGCAGTAGTTGAGCTGGATTTTAGGCTTACAGTTAGGTGTCTAAGATTCATCTCCAAGCATCAAATTGCTTCTTTTCAAAAATGTGTGGACTGACTGACTGACCCTGTGACTAACATCAGTGGGGACTAACTGACCCTCTTTATACCAACTGAAAGAATTTTATGGAACATGCCCCCAACAATGAAACCTTCAAAGTAAAAATTTGTGAATTTCCCCAATTGGCATTGGTAAAATTTAGAACAATTTCTATTAAATGGGATAAATACTCGCTCTTACTCTGCTGGGTAAAAGTGCACATCACTGTGATTTGTGCTTTCAAAGCTTTCAAGAAGTACTTTCCTTGTGAAAAGTGTAGCACTGTAGCTTCCCCATCTCTGTCTCCAGGTCTGTAAACAGTGGTTGGTAAATTTAAGATTTATTCTCTGTTGTGAAAAAATGCCCCAGGTTTGCAGATTTTCAGTTGCTACTATGTTTAGATATTTTTTCCTTTGTCTTATTTTTGGTGTATATTTTACTTCTTCACTTCACTATGACCCAATCCTGCTGTATCCTTTAGAATTTTTACAGCAGTAGGATATTTTCAGGCCAAAATGAAAATAGGTGGAAAACTTGGCTTTAATTTTCTTCTAGTTTATTCAGCTTTCATGGGATTAGGTCCTGGGAAATGAATATTATGAGACCACACATTCTTAGGTGCCAAAGCCATATATGCTGGAAAAACAGATCTCATTAATTAAGAGCCAAAATCTGAATTTCTGAAAATAATTCATGTTGCTGTATCTTTCAGCAGGTTAACAGATATAGCTATAAGGATATCTACAAAGAGACCTCATCTCCCTCTCTGACCATTTTTCATGCAACTGACCATAAAAGAGCTCAGTATTGGAAGTTATGGGGCTTCATTAATGGTCATAGGACTATATTAATGCACTACTTATCTTCAAGCTAATTAGTCCTGCTAAACACTTGAGCAATGTCCAGGATAAATTACTGCAAATGCTTATTCCATATGAAAATATTAGCAACTGTGATGAAAAAAAAAATCACTTCAGTGTGCCCTAGAGTCTTCTTTTATATAAAATCCTGTGTTGTTATCATCGAGTTCAGGCTACTCTTGCTGAGATCATATCTGTTACTTAAGTATAACCAGGGACTGCCAGCTACCTCATGTATTACCAGCAATCTAAGAAGTAATGTTCTTGTCAGGAGGAGCAGCTGCTCAATTCATCTTACTATGCCCAATCACAACCTTGTATAATAATGCTGTGCTCCTCCAGAGAGGAACAGAATGTTTCCTTTTGTCTTCATTTAGTGCTCGCCATTTCCCCTTTATAAATAATACGCTGCAGTTAGGAACCCTCCACTCTGATAAAATTAAAAAATTGTTTTGCTTTTGGCATCCGAGGATCTGCAAGACAACGTGAAGAACTGCGGCACGTGACACTTCTCATTAAGAAAAAGTTGAGAGGCTGCAGTTTAGGCTTGGCTCCTAATTCGCCTTTCAACAAATGACACATTTGTCTTTTACCGCACACGCATTATTCCTTGCTCTGGTGATGTCCCTGCCATACCTGTGGGGAGCCTACAGCCAGGGAAGAGAGGACTTTACCATAATATATCTTACTCTGAGTATGCAGAGCTGCAAAGGAGGCCGCTACAACCCTGGCAGCCTCCAAGGAAATATTATTCATTATGTATTTACAGTTATTGGATTAAAACTCTGTAATGTGCTCTGTTCAATTAATAATAATACAGAGCGGAATGAGCTATGAAATGCATTGTGCCTTTTAAAAGATCTAATATAAGAAAAGACAAGCAGTTTGTCCTAATGAATGCATCTAATTGGTGCACTTTATTATAAAACACTGGAACAGCATTTTTCACGAGGCAGTTCTATTTGTAACGGGCTGTCTTCAGCACGTCAGGGTTTAATAAATGTGCTACAGACTAGAACTGCTGATGAGTATTTCTGGAAGCCCAGGAAGTTAGTAGAGACTGTTTGCCACTGCAGAAAGACCTTCCAAATCCTCACGGAGGGACCTGCAGCACTTTGATCCATTAGGGATTTGCTTTTGCGATCGTCCTTGTGGATCCAGCCCGCAGATATGTGTGTGAAACCGTGGTGCCTGAACAGCCAAAAACACCAAAAAAATCACTGGTACTCTGTTGTACCCCTGGTGACTCCCACAGCACTGATTTATAAAAGGGTTTTTCAACAAATGCTGCCTTCCACACAGCTTTCAGAGAAATAGCTTGAGACAGAGGTATGGTTTATGCATGACTGTAACTCACTGTCCACACCTCCTTTGTTCATTTTTAATGAATGTAAAGAGGAAGAAAGAAAGAATGCACATGCAAGATTTCTTTTGAGGTATGAGAAACAAAAAAGCCCTAGAGGCACTTCTGAAAACACACCTTAAAGCCTTAGAGGAAAACAGTCAACAGTCAGTATTCCTTTGGCAGGACCCGAACACAGAACGACATGACAGCGTTCAAGCAAAATAGTTTAGATAATATCAAATCTATGCAGAAATCAAATCTATGCTGAAGGAATAAAAGACTATGAAAGGAGTGAGCTTTGACCCAGAGTTCTTTTGTTTTCACTCTCAATAACTACAAAGAAGCTTTTCAGGCCTTTAAATCCCAGAAAACTGTACCAGTGAATGCAGCTAATTTTATTTTCATGTTTTTTGAAATGAAGGATACCCCAAAAAAAGCTTCCATCGGAAAAATAAACATGCTTTCAGGTGCAGGAGACCCTTCAGTCTCTATAGGATGCCTTTTGATCTCATCAGGAGCTTCATTTCCCTCGGTATTCACTGCTGAAAGACACACCCCGCACTCCTTGCTGGGGCTGGCAATCCATTAGCTGAACCTGGGAACATCTCCCAGCTTTATGGTGTTATTCAGCCCAACAGCATTAATCTGCCTTAATACAGTTTCCTATAATAAGATGGATCCACCCCATTACTTTTACTAATTTATCTGAAAGAACAGAGGCTTCCACGCTGGGTGCTTGGGCATTGTCCTGGTGTCTATAGTGCTCAAATCCTGCTGATTCTGTGTAATGTAAAAGAATAAATTACACAGCCATGCAGGGAGAGTATGACTCTGTATTTACCTTCATTAATACTCCTGTCCCTGAGAAAGGCAACTTTATGATGGGGGAGTAATACAGATGAGGTCATGGGTTATAAGTAAACACACTTTGTATATCTATTTCTCATAGGAGTCACAGAACAAATGTTCAAATAAGGTAAAAGAAGAAAAGAGGCATCAGGCAAGTATAATCATCCCTTCCTCTGTCACTCAATGCACAGACTGACTGGCCTCAAGTTATCATATTACAATTCCACCCCAACCAATGCTGAGAGAGCAAGCCACAGGCAAGCAGAGTGTCTGCTCTGAATGGCATGCAACCCCCAGACTGCTGCCACTGCCAGTGGCTCTGAGGCACATGTGTATGATGTACCAAATGGCCCAGGGTGTGACTCTTCACTCCTCTCCTGTTCAGATTTTGGCTGCTCATGCCAGAGCTGGTGCCATGCTGAGAGCAGCCGCATTGAGTTGAGGTGAGAGCAGCAGGTAGGCAGAACAGGTGGCCAGGAAGAGCTGAAAGGCAGCTATTCAGCCACCATGACCTGCAAATTGCCTCCTCCAGCAGCCATTATCTTTTGTCTGGCAGCTTCCCCAGAATCCTCTGGCTTACAGACATGGGATAGACTAAGCCTCCAAGACGGAGAGTACAACACACCCATCTGAAGGTGTCCCTGCTCGTTACAGAGGGTTGGACTGTAAAGATCTCTTTCAACCCAAAACATTCTATGGCTCTATGATCTTACCCAAAAAGCTTTTGAAGTGGATCCAGCTGCAGCTGGATTGCTGAGGCTTGCCTGCTTCCCGGTGTGATACAGGGGATGCCTGCACCGTGATGGAAGAGGAAGGGTCAGCACTATCTCTGTTGGCTAGGTAACCAATTTTCTTTTTCTCGTAGGTGTGTGATATCAAGAGTTATATCTAGCGATGAAATCTTATGAAATCTTCTTCACTTGAATGGTGAATAAGTTGATTAATGTGATAGACTTCTCTGGCTAAAAGGTGCTGGAGGCTCAGTTTGTCGTGTTTACTACACTGCTTAATAAGCTGAGGAGACAAAGTAGAACTCATGGAGTCTGTTGTCTTGTAAATTTGAAAGCTCTGAAAGGGCAGAAGGAAGGCTGCACGCAAATCCTGCTTTGGTGTCACTCAGTCCTGGCTGCCCATTGTGGTCTCGGGATAAATCAAAGTGTAATTGAGGGTATTGACAGAAAAATGGCAGTGACATATCTATTTCACAGCACATTTACTGTACTCCTGCTACCCCTTCCTGCCCAAGGGTGGGTGTTGTGGGAATAGTTATGTTGATTAAACAGGGCCAAGTAACCCTGCAGCAGTGAGCTAAGCTGGCTTTGGGCCACTCTGTAGTGTCTGCACAATGATGATTTTCTACACCTTTTACCTAATTGCCTGTTACCTACTTTTCAGTCTATTACCAACTTGCACTGATCCTGATCTGCACACACTGTGTCCCCAGCGGTCTGTGACCTTCTGTTCTTCCTCCTCCATCCCTGTTTAGGGGCAGCAGCCAGGACATGGTATGCCAGAAGGGTGAATGGGAAGGCTTTCTCTTCATGCCATGGTCTCTTCATGAGGCCCTGGGGCAAATATTAAACTCCCAAAGATTATTTAATGCTGTGTCCCCCATGCCCACAGTAAGACAACAGTCCTTGCAGATGGTTTGGCATCACAGGTCCGTCAGGAATCATGATTTCCCGGGGGAAATAAGTATTTCAAGACATAAACCCTTCAGGAGAATTCTGAAATTCTTTGGGGACTTCAAAGGCACGACTGTACAATAGCAAGTGTATGGCCTCTTGACATTCAACAGACAGCAAGGAGAAAAGCAAACCAAACCCAACAAAAACAAGAATGAAAGCCTTCTCCTTTGTGCCTTTGATGACAGGATATAAAAGGCATTGTGAGTTTCCTTTTTAAAAACAGTGGTCTCAATTAGGATTTCTTACACGGGGAAAACCATCTCCTTAATAGGTCATAAATAAATTATAGATATTCTACATACAAAATACAGTCAAAATACAAACTTGAATTAGCTCAGATTGCTGGAAAATATCTGTGTATCTTGTAAATCAAACTCTGTCATCTGAAGGAATATTTTGCCCTGCATTTTCAATTGATTGAGCCTGAACTTAAATGTTCCCTTTTGGGTCAGAGGCTGGGATTGGCCTTTTAACTTGCTTTGCAAGAGCTTCCAGGCCTGAACTTTCTCAAGCATAAATGTCAATACAGTAGTCAAAGTGTTTGGCTTATTCCAGTTAAGACATATATGTATTTCCATATATGGCAAAACATAAATTTAAAAAAAAAAATCTCCAAGTTCTGTCTATTATTAGAATATAAGCCAACATATAAAATAAACTAAAACATATGGGGGAGATTCCTCTGCATGTTATCTCTGGAATACACACTGTACTGCAATTTCTTGGAACAAGTACATAATGCATAAATATTTCTGACGGTAGCTTATAAAAAGGACACGCGTGGTATATGATTATTACAAACGATTTTTTCTGTCTCTGAAAGGTTCATGATAATTTTGTTTTCCTCAGTGTTACTGGAGAAAAGTATGGGATCCAAAAAGATAGCTGAAATACATGCAGATAGGTCAAAAATAAAATTGAAAACTACACATTGAGAATAGATGAGAATTTTTTAGTAAAGGAGCTATTATTTACATTTCAAATATTTTATTATCCCTTTGATTTGAGCTAAATTCCAAGTTGTTTTTGCAGCAGAAGGTCTTACAGAGCGTGCACAAATCTCCTCTATCTGAACAAAAGAAGAAATGAGGAACAGAGGAGAGTATGTGCTCAAATTTCCAGGTCTCTTGCAATTATCATTTTATTCCAAAACATCTTAGTGAACTAACTGTACTCTGAAATTACTGCTCCTTAAGCTAGCACTGTGAGTTTATAATGCATCAGCTACTTGACATCAAACTGCTAAAATAACCACATTAACTGATTTCCCTTTCCCTTGGTAAGAGACAGAGGTCCCTCGTGTTTTGGGAAGTGACTTCTCCACTTCCCTAGTCTCTTATTTACTGAAACTGAGTAAATGCATTTCCTGGTAGATTACAGGGCTTGATTATTTGAAGCTTCGTAAGTCTTGATGTTCATTTTTTATAATATCTTTGTCCTAATCAGAAATTTTTCCCCCATGATCCAAACATGGTCAAGTGAATGAAAATGGGCTTTTTTATTAAAGAATTTAAGCATTTAACTACAAGAGTACAAATATGCTCTTCTCACAGGAGTAGTGAAAATGCCAAATATCTAATGTAGTTTGCTTTAAAAAAAGTGAAAGTTTCCTGACTATATCATCATACTGTGTGACTATATGTGTGGATTATTAATAGGATTTTACAAGTTTGGGCTGGCTGGAGTGCAGGGCTAAGGGAGCTTCCCTTTGTTCCGAATACTAGACAAATTCCCATGTAACAGACAGCATACTTTTGCCAATATATTTTATATAATTAATTTCATTCTAAGATATCGTGCATAATAAAAATCAAATTATAAACTTACCTGTTAATTTTGGAACAATTCGGAGAGACATAAAACATTCGCTTGAATTGAATGACTGTAGATGCAGGGAGATACTTTGATGTCTTTGACTCTGTGATTAAAAACAAAATACTGGTTTCTGAGAATTTAAGGTTGTTTAATAAATATGTGTCTACCATCTTCCCAAAAATAGTCAGGCTTCTCACTAGTGTCTTCATTAGTCATGCTAAGTGGTTGTTCACCTTAAAGCATTTCCCTTTTCTGATTGTTAATTGTTTCTGCAAAAATCCAAGCCCAAATTCCTATTGTTCAAATGGAGAATAACAGGTCATTTTCATCCCACGTAGCTTAGTTTGGAAAACAAATGGATTCCTCAGAAGAGTACCAATGCCCAAACAGTCGAGCAGTGGGGAAGGGAGCGAGCAAAGAGAGAAAACTTCCAATATTGGTTCGTGCTGCCAGCTGTTCATACAGCAGCATGGAAAGGTGAAGACACAGCCCTATATGCTGGCTTGGTGCTTTTGGTCAGCAGCACTGGGGTCACACTTGCCCATAAGGAAGCCTGGATTTGTGCTACCAAGCAGATGAGCATCACCACAGAGGAGCAAAGCTTTGTGCCAGGTTCCCAAGTGCCCAGCACAGCCTGAAGGATCAGCATTCCCAGGCCTGAGGGGCAGAGCTCTGTTTGCACACAAAGTGAAAGTGTATGAGGCTATAAATAAATACAAAAATGGATCTCTGCCTTTCCCATACCTTTATTCATGCAATTATTAAGGTGGTGATGCCATGGGTATGCTTTCTTCTGAATTCAACAGGTACCCTCTCTCACCAAGATGCTCCTGAGCCAAAAAAATTGATGCCTGAGCCTGCTTTGAAGCTCATAGCCCCTCAGAACTCAGAAAATTAAAAAAAAAAAAAAAGGCCTTCAACACCATAGCTACATGCATACTAATGCATGTGTACATGGAAAAGTTGTGGGTGGTAGCCAGGCTCTTCTCAGGGGTGCCCAGCAATAGGACAAGAGGCAAAGTGGAGAAACTGATGCATAGGAATTCTACCCAAACATGAAGAACAGCTTTGCTGTGCGAGCGAGTGCACACTAGAACAGATTGCCCACAGAGGGTGTAAAGCCTCCCTCACTGGGGACATTCCAGAACCATCTGGATGCAATCCTGTGCCATGTGCTCTGGGATGGCCCTGCTGGAGCAGGGAGGTGGGACCAGATAAGCCCCTGTGGTCCTCTCCAGCCTGACCCATTTTGTGGCTCTTTGATGAAACCATAAAATTCCTAGATCTCAAGAGGGGAGCCCTGCAGTGTCTAAAACACGGCAGGTGTTGCCTGGCTTAAGCCACAATTCCCAGTGGAGCTGTGATGGCTGCATCCAGCTTGCTCTGGTCTTTGGGGGATGGATGGCAACAGAGTACTCAAGGGCTGCCTGGAATGGTGACCCAGACATCTTGCTGCTGTGCAAACATCAGTAAAAGTCAATTATCTTACTCCATAAATAGTGGACAGCCCAGGGCCTGCTGAGCTGTGCTGCACAGCAGGCTCCATGCCAGGATCTCCCCTCCAGCAGGAATGCCTCCCAAGGTTAGTCCTTGAGGCTGAGAGATTTTTTGCCACAATAGATTCTCTGCAAGTGATTAATAGCATGCTAAGCTTTGAAATGTTAGCTAAGTGATATAAAGTATTGATTGTGCATATGTAATCCCTTAGGCATAAACCACTGACCATGTCTGGGACTAGGAGTGGATCTAACTGCACCCAGCCTCCCATCTGAGGAGGAATTTGGAAAATAAGAGCATCCTTTCTGAGCACCACGACTCAAGAGGAAGGTCTCCCAGACAGTTTTGTCTGACCCTGTCCTCCATGCAATAAGTAACCAAGCATACCTTGCCACTAAATCTTGTCAAACCACTGTCACATTTACCTCTGAATTTGGTTAACTCCCTCCTTTCTATCAATAAAGTGTGCTGTGGCTTCTCTGTTACAAGTGAAGTGTATGACTCCATCTATGACAGTCTCACATTGTTTCTAAGGAGCTGAGAAACTGAAATAACCAGGCTGTGTCTTCTTCAATTATTTATTTCTCATCTACAATCACTTCATCTCCAAGGATATGAATGTGATATTACTCAGCTGTTTATTCCTCATAAACCATTTTACCACACTTAGGTATGTCAAGCCAACATAGAAGTCTGTAATAGGCTTATTAAAACAGGTCATTACAGTCATCTTCTTGCTCAAGATTGATAACAGGACTGAAAGATAATAAAACATGATGTTTCAAAAGCAAGCAATAAAAAAGTCACAAAAGAACAGAATAAAAATTTTATTATGCAGTGTCAGGAATGTAAATAGTTTCAAAAGTGATATTGTCAAGCTTTTCAGGACCCATCTCATGGGGCAGTCTCTTCTCAAAAAACACCAAAATAGAAATAACTTCACAGTGCAGACTTGATGGTTTATAAAATAAGTGCAGGCAATATTCTGCTCAGTAATCCATATTGAATTGCATCAGCTTAAATATTGGACAGCAATTCTAAAAACATACTAAAGAACCAAAATTTGTTCGACCACAGGAATACATAAAATTTGTTACTTTAGCAAGTAACATCCTGACACAGCTAAAATTATTATTACATCCACCTATACTCTGAAAACCTTTTTGTTTTTTTGTTAGGGTTGGGGGTCAACGCTTTGGAAGCACTCCTTATCTATAAAAGTAACATACCTCTTTTTTATTGCCTGATTGTGTTCCAAGCTTTCTTTAAAGCCTTCCCAGCACAAATATTTATGCACGAGATGATGACATTCTGTTTCAAGAATATTTTTGCAGGGGGTTTGGAAACACAGTTCCCGGGAATATTTTGAAGAGCTGAACTCAGTTACTTAACTGCTGCATGTCTGTGACCTTTCTGGGACCTGCAGATGTGCTCCAGCTAACGTGAGTCTGGAGCTGAATGAAAATTCCAGTGCAAGAGATCGTCTGTGTCCTTTTTTCCCTTCTTTTAATTTTGTGCCTAAAATCCACTTGCATTTTGGTTTAGTCATATATGGAAGTCCCTTTCTAAAATCTGGTCCTTATGTAATAGTCAAGGCTGCCACTTAATTTCTAATATTTTCCTTTTTTTTCACATTCATTTATATGCAACAAAAAAGTTAGTGAATTGGGTTTGGGGTTTAACACCTACCTTCTACATCATCAGTAATAACAGAGCAACTGAGCTACTGTCTTTTTTTGGGAGCTCAACTCAATTTTGAGAATTTCTGCATTAAAAATTAATTCTTTGGGAAAAGGCAGTTTAATATAGCCAACATATAACTCCTTGTGGTAAAATAAAAGCGATTTTGACATTTGAAACTGGTGCCAAGGTTTCTGAAGAAAAATTGGAGTTCTTTCACAAATAAACATTGTTGCAGTGAGGGTTTTTTAACGTTTATCCTGCCATCTTGCTTTCCTGACTGTGCATAAGCACTACTGGAGCCGAAATGGTTGCTCAGCTTTTCCACCATAACAATTCCCACAGATGCTAAGCAATTTGAAAGTTGCCATTTCATAACCTCCCCATGTAAGGCGCGAATTTTTTTCCTGCTTAGTCTTTAAAGATTAAACTCCATCATTTCATGAATTGAAACAGGGAGGAAAACGTTCACCTTCTCTAAACTAAATATGATAGAGTACTAAACATGTCCTAAAAAGTGAGCAGTGTTCCAATCTGACAACGTGTGAGTTGCTTTAAAACAAGTTTTGTTTCGCTGGACTTTGGTTTATGATATCTGCTTGAAAGATGACATATTGTTGGAAGTAGTGATGCATAAGCTCCACATATGCAGCAGGAAGTAATAATGATTCTGGAAAGTGGAGATTGAGTGATGAGACTTTGGCTCAAGACAGTAAGTTTCTGATTAATTAAAAAGGATAAAAATATATTCTCTTACACACTAGGAATTTGGGGTGAATTTTATCACTCAGAAGAGCCAACACTTTGCAGGATTAGGCAAATACCAATTCTGCAGCTGTTATTCATCAATTTTTGCAGATAATAGATAAAGCTAAAACAGAGTCTCACCATCTTAATTTTTTTCCTAACTCCTAGGCCTTCCATTTGTCATCTTGACAGTGTTTCTTTAGAGAAATGATTCAGTATAAACACACCTTCTGAAGGAATTAAGAGAGACAAATACTGAGAATTACCGCAGAATTCTTACATTCTCGCTTGAACAGAGCACAACCCACAAATCAAAGGAGAGGGCAGCTTGCTGCTCTTGGATTTTCCCAGTATCCCTGCTCTGAGAAGCCAAGGAGATGACAGCAGAGGTGAGCAAGTCACTGTCAATTAAAAGAAAAGGGAAATTGAGACATATCAAAAGTTTTTGAACAGATATTAAAATCATTTTCTTATGTTGTCTGACAATAATTCAGGCACGCCTGATGTTTTACCAGAATGTAGCATCCTTTATCTGATAATTTTAGTGTGCTTTACACATTAAAAGTGCAATTAATAGAATATGCACCAAGCAATTAGGTGACCTGGTGTGACCTTTCAGTTTACACTGTGACAAAGACACACGTTTGGAATTCAGTTGTAGAGCATTTTTTGGCATTCACACAGCCAGTTTAATGGAGCTTGGCAATATTTAAATCAAAAGGGGAAAGATGAAAGCTAATTAAGGCCAATATACTAATGCTCAAATAATTTGTATTAATAGAAATTAAAAAGGGGCAAAAAGAATCCAGTATTACAGGCAGTGAACATATTTTTTCTCTACTAATTTAAATGCCACTATGGGATAATTTCAGTGTTGCCTTGTGCTCATATTGCATGACTTTTACTAACATGAATAGGAGTCCTGAATGTTTCTAGAGTAGACTGGCAAAATGCATCACATTCTTTTTGATCACAAATGGAAACAGCACAGGTTATCACTGCATACTTAAGCATCTAAACATATATAGTAAAAACTCTCTCAAATCTTTGCATGGCTCTCTGGAGTGCTAAATATTATAATTGAGCTTAAAAATGTCCTCAATTAAGGAGAAAATGGTCATTTTCAGAAGAAGGTGCTCCAGTTTGCCCCCATGGCTCATCCTGACCAGGAAATGGCAAGAAATGAGCAGTTTTGGTTTGTTAGAGATTGGTACTTTTTTCAGATTTCTTATACCTGCTTAATAATTGGTTTAATGAACATATTTCATGATGAAGTTTAAAATACATACTGAGGTACGTTGAAAACATCTGTGCCAAATCCCAGCCTCTGATGAAGATACAAAGAAATGTTCCTAGTTCTGCTAATTTTGTTTGCAGTCAGATGTTCTTTTCCTAATTGGTTTGAAATATGGATTATCACAATGGTGGTAGTAGTAGTAGTAGTGGTGATAGTAGTAGTAGTAGTAGTAGTAGTAGTAGAATGAAGCAATGTGCCAATTATCCCAGTTTCCTCCAGACAAGCCTCCCTTTTCCCAAATACAGGTGAAAAGCATGAGTAATGGAAAAACTGAGATAAGTTTCCAAAATAATTTACACTGAGAATTCACCATCTAATGTTCAGTGTCAGAAATTCAATGACATTTTCTTCTCTTCTTGTAGTCTCTGCACATTTCAGACTACCTCTAAGGACACACACTTTGCTAAAAAGACATTTTATTTCTTTCAAGTACCTATTATCAATGAATATGGTTCATTATTTGTAAAGAAACTTGGTAAAAAAAAAAGAGTCACTGTGTTAGTCCACAAGCCAAGTTTCTAATGATAACCTTCTTTAGCCAAAATCATCATTTGAAAACAGATTTACTACCATGTACAATTTATTAGGGACTGGAGAGTCTTACTTAGAAACCCAGCACTGAACCACGTAGTATAATGAAGAGCTGTTTCCTTTTTACCCATTCTGTCTCTCTTGAGTTCACTTAGGGCTCGTTTATGCTAGTCAGTGACAAAGCTGGCCCTTGACTCCTGAGTGACAAACTCCAGCCTTATTGAATTTCCTGTTTATACTTCTAACCTAGTTGGTATTCCTGTCATGCGCCAGGACTGCCTGCATGCCTTCAAAAAGAAGGTCGTAGTTCTTTCAGGATCATCAAACGATCATGAGTGAATCATGAATCAAGATGGAAAACATGAGGGGAATGTTCTCCTGGAAGATAAGAAAGCATATTACTTCTGCAGTGCAAGTCAAATGACTCATCCCAAAAAGGAGCATCATTTTTCTAACCCTGGAATGGCAGCCTGAAGATTTCCATGTGGCAGTTCTGGTTCTCATTGAACTTTGATTAACTCAGGACAGTATGAAGTGCTTTTGTTTTATGGCCAAGGTCAGGCCAAATATTTCTTGTCATCAGCTTAAATAAAAAGATCTCCTTCCAGACGGATCATCTGTCTTTCCACAGCACATTGCAAAAGCTGATCCAGTGTGAATTTCACTGATTGTACTCTGACGTTTATCTAGATCTGTTCAATGGTGTGTTTTGGAAGGTAAAGCTCACATGCTGCAAAGTTAGGAAAATGCTAGGATAGGGAGAAGGAAAGGAATTGCCAATTACTATTTTTTCCTGGGATCTATATTTGCCATCTGTGTCTTGAGAAGTTTGAAACAGGGTTATCTAATTGTACTGTTTGAAATATAGTTTGTTGTTTATTAATCCGGCTTTGTTTCCTATGGAATATTTCAAATGTAGTTGTTCAAATAATTAATCTGGTAGTAGGCTGCCAAAAATTTTTAAAGATTGTAAACTCTGTAGTCCTACAGCATTGCATATCCACCTCTAGGGCAAAAAGAAATCTGCCCCATCTCGATGAAATATGCTATACTGATTGCACGTAAACCCTTTGAATGCTATAAAAATATGCTTTTCTTTTCAGTTCTCAAAGCAAAATTTAACATTAGATTAAGAATACTAGTATTGAAAATTTCGCAGGTAATGAAATGATTTGACAATTTTCATCTTCCTTTTGGATAACATAGAGTAGACTCCTAAAAGAATCTAGAACATAAAAAACAAACAAACAAACAAACAAACAAACAAAAAAGTTGAAACTCTGAAAAGCCCTAAGGAAACGTAACAACAAGAAGAATTCTCTTTGCTTGGTCCACAAGATAACAGCTATTTAAAGAAGCTTTCAGGGAGGGTGGCAATACTGTGTTGTGTTTGTTTATAATGCAGAAGAGAATCTGCTGTCTGAGAAAGAAGCAAACACAATGAGTTTGAATTGCAACAATAGCTGAGCTAGATGTTACAGAAACATCTTCCTAATAAGACAGAGCAAGATGCTGGAGTAGATTCCAGGGGACTTATTCTTTTGGGCATTTTGGAATATCTGATATTGGACATTTATAAAAGGAAGTTAGACAAACATCTTCCAGTAGTCTGTCTCTTCAGGTAACCATAGAATTATTAGAATTATAGTGGGTTGGAAGGGACCTTAAGGAACTTCTCGTTTCAACCCTCCTGCTGTGAGCAGGGACATCTTCCACTAGAGCAGATTGCTCAGAGCCCCATCTAGCCTGGCCTTGGACACTTCCAGGGGCATCCATAATGTCCCTTGGGCAGCCTGTTCCAGTATCTCACCATCCTCAGAGCAAAGAATTTCTTCCTAATATCTAACCTAAACCTACTCTGTCTCAGTTTGAAGCCATCCCCCCTTGTCCTGATGCTACACGCTCCCTTCAGGTACTGGAAGGCCACAATTAGGTCACCTCTAGGTCTTCTCTTCTTTGGGCTGAAAAAACTCAATCCTCCTAGCCTTTCCTCATCAGACAGGTGCTCAGTTCCTCTGGATTGGTTACCCCCATGGCAGCCCCTGCAGCTCTGTGGTGCACAAAGATTTGCATGAAGGAGAAAGAGTTGTCGCTAGCCAAAAGAGGTTTTTACCTAAAAACATTTCCAGATCATAAGAAATGCTTTAAACATTTTTTAAGAGTATCTAGAAAGGTTTTGAGGGTTTTAGAAATACAGCACAATGTCAGGCTTATTTTCCTTATTTTAATAATTGTTCTTAAGCTTTGGAAGGTAAATGGGAAGAAGATCAATAGTTACACTGGATAGCTCCATTGGATGCTGCTTCTCTGCTGTTTCAGGAGTTGTGTTCTCCTTGCATTTTGCTTTTAAGTATCCTTTTTATTTAATACTCTTCTCTGCAGTTAATTGTATTTCCAGAACTTGAAATCCTCTCAGACACTTGGAAGAACTTTTAAAACTCATTAAAAAAAAAATCTCAAAAAACAGTAAACAAAATCTCTCTCACTTATTAGGCACACTCATGTTTTCTCTGCTTCACCATAGTGTTAAGGATGTCTTTTTGTCTCAAACTGTGTTGTAGGCCCCAGTTTCCAACCTGGCTCCTAAAACAGCATTTGGTTTTAAAAAATTCCTTTAGTGTACATTCCCGTTCATTGATGGGAAACATCTTTTATGGCATTTAAAAGAGACTCCTGATGTAAGTACTATGTGTAACCACACTCCTGTGCAGCAGCACTCCTTGAAAACCTCAGGCAGAGTGCGTCAGCACATGTGCAAATCATCACAGAAAGAAGTGAGAATCAATTTTGTCTTTGTTGTCTTTTTTTTTTTTTTTTTTAAACTAGCCAGGTGGCAACCTTATTGTTCTGCCAATTTACGAAGCTGGATTGAGGAACCAGCTGAGATCTCTCAGCCAGAAAGCCACACTGGCAGCTTTTGGCACATATTCCTGGCCAACCACTGGCACAGGGAGCACTCTTGAACTCGTGAGAGTGTCCTGATTACAGCAAGCAGCTCTGCAAAAACTCTACATTGCTGCAAGTGCTGTCTGGTCCTAGAAGCCTTCAAGGTCAGCTGAGGGGAAAAGATAATTATCTTTTTTCTCTCTGCAAGTTTAAACGTCTCTTTTATTCTTTTTCTCCAGAAAAAAATCAACAGAGTTTAACTATTCATGTTTATTTATTATGATTTCTACTGCTCTTCCTCCATTTCTGAATGCACACATACATGGCATCTGGCTGTGTATCCAGCAGTTCTACTTTTGACTTTAACCCACCTGCTGCCATGTGAATGTTGTTAGCAATGGCATCCCATGGAAGTCACTGTTACTATTATCACTTTTCTAAAAGACTGGTCATGGCAGAAAGATGGTAGAATTTACCAAGAGGAAAAGCGGCGATACTGCAAGATAAATTGATTTCCTAGTTTTATACCTGGATGAAAATAAAAATAACATTTAATGATAATTATTATGCATTTCCATCTCCTGTCACAGAAAGATCCTCCTGTTTTCTCTTTTGCAGTTCCATCCCCTCTCCTACTGATGCATTTTACCATTAATGCCATTTCTCTCTCAATCCCTAAATGCAACTAACTTTAATCTAACCAAAGATTTGCATTATTTGGTTTTCCCAGTTCAGTAGTTTACTGCAGTTATCCTATTCAGATCAGGAGTATTAATATTGTCGGGTTTAAAGCTGCCAATGGCATGGCTGTTTGATGTATAAGCTTTCAAAGCCTCCTCAAGGAAATGGTGCAGTCTTTTAGTTCTGAAAATTAAATCTCTAAATGCCATGACAAATGTGATATACCAGTGAAAGGCATCATCTCAGGTAGGGCTTAGATTTAGGTCTATATCTATACTGATTAAAGTTTTGATATTCATACTAGTCTTTATGTCTTCCAATTATAAATATGTATATATGTACATACATATTGCACAAGCTACATTTTCCTGGTTTACTCCTTCTGATTCTGTGGTTTATTAAAAGCCTTGCAGTGCCCAGGGATAGTAACATCAGTGGCCCAGATAAATTATTTTTGGTCTTTAGCCATATATACGTATATAGTTTTTTAAATATATATATATATGTGTGTGTATGTATGTATATAGTTTTTTATATATATGTATGTATATAGTTTTATATATATATATATATGAGATCCACAGAATGATCTGCTTTTTTTTGAACATGTTCAGAAGGCTCTACACAACTATGCATTTCTATTTAGACGAAAAGCCACCACCTTATGAAAGAATTGGTCTCTCCTCCCTCTTCCTTTCCCCCAAAGTCTCTGGCATATAAGGACTTGTATTCTTACATTTACTCCTTACAAACTTTTCATTTTGGGGGTCCATAAAATTTGTGTCTGTTTATCTCACTGGAAGCAAAATCAGGTCTGTTTACTCATCCTCGTGGCTTGCACTTTTTCCCTCATCTGTTAGGTGGTTTGTAAGTGATCTACGCCTACCAAACACTGCTTGTGGCAAGCTACATTTTCCTGGTTTACTCCTTCTGATTCTGTGGTTTATTAAAAGCCTTGCACTGCCCAGGGATAGTAACATCAGTGGCCCAGATAAATTATTTTTGGTCTTTAGCCATATATACGTATATAGTTTTTTAAATATATATATATATGTGTGTGTATGTATGTATATAGTTTTTTATATATATGTATGTATATAGTTTTATATATNTCTTTCTGATTCTGTGGTTTATTAAAAGCCTTGCACTGC
Source organism: Grantiella picta (assembly GCA_013397955.1). Lineage (NCBI taxonomy): Eukaryota > Metazoa > Chordata > Aves > Passeriformes > Meliphagidae > Grantiella > Grantiella picta. Next base: position 645,259 of record VZRM01004381.1, on the reverse strand, counting down.
CCAGGGATAGTAACATCAGTGGCCCAGATTAATTCTTTCTGGTCTTTAGCCAATCAACCAGCTAATTTTGTCACTCGGATAATTTAGTGATGCGCCAGCAAAATCCGTAATTACAGCTAAAAGTATTTGTACTTCTATTGCTTGCTAAGCTAAGGTGACTCCATGAATAACCTGTACTCCTTCTGCCCTTCAGTCCAGAGGAACACATTTAATAAAAAATGTGAAAGTGGAATCTATCATCTATTCATTTAAAACATTTGTTGCTTTTGTTTTTTCCTAGCCCGACACTAGGCGATATCCTACTCTGAGTTAGACAGGGAGATAGTTAAGGAAAGAATTTTTTTCCCCCGCTTAAGAAATAAAGCTTGCAAGCAGACTGTTTTAGAGAGAATTCGAAATCCAACTGAGTTAACTCTCTGTTAAATAAGGTGAGAACATGCCCTTGCTTATGGTGGCCTTACTGAGATGGGTTACATCTGTGATTTAGATGTTCTTCACAGGAGAAAGTATGATTTAAGGGACGATTTAGTAAGCTTTTCCCTATTTTCAAATGAGTAAAAGTTTCCAGTAACATTTTTCATCAAAACAATCCCATTTCCATACAGGACCTTCTTTGGAAGACATCACCAAACATGGTTGCATACAGGACTGAGAGATTTCCCCAATCATCATTATTGTAGGTTTTCCAATTGAAAGTGTTTGATACAAACTTCGCAGTCAGTAAATTAAGAACCTGGCTGTTTGCTAAAATACTCCACCAATTTCCTACGGCTTGATAAGACTGCTCAGCACTTTGAGTTGACACCTGCCAACTACTAGTAATGAAAACCAAGCCTCCAAAAACATTCAACTGCTCAAAATAGAGAAAACGTGCCAATATCTGGTGGCTTTTTTTCTTTTCTTTGCTACTCTGTGGATGATAATTCATCTTTGCCCTTCTTAGTAAGTGAAACCCTAAAAGAGAGAGGCAGGCAAAAAAGAAGAGTGTCTGGGGAGGAAGGACTGGCAGGGAAGATCCCGCAGCACGAGCCAGGAAAGCACAGCTCCTCGGGCTGAAGCCAGAAGCAGCAGGTTTGGTGCAGAATTAATCCCTGAGTACCTTCTGCTGCCACTGGAAGTATTATAAAAGTGCTAAGGGCTGCACATGTTCACAGGCAGCTTCCCCAGCTGCTTTGGGATTAACACCTAGCTCCAAAATACATGGGATGCTCAAGTGTGCTGTGTCCACATCTGCAGAGAGCACTGGGGGCTCCTGCTGGGTCTGCCTGGGGGGAAAGCATCGCTCCTGAGCCAGCTTCTGGGGGAGTGGAGCTCAGAAAGCTTGTGCCTTGTCAAGGGTTTGGCAGCCTGGCACGGGGAGGGAGAGGAGGGGTGAGAATGGCCTCACAGAGGAGGGAGGTGGAAATGAGGACCAACAGAGGGCTGTAGAGGAGGGCAAAAAAGCACCTAGAGTGTGAAAAGGAAGAGCTCCATCTTGTTTGCATTGCTGACTCTGACTCGATTTGGAAGCTTAGCTGTCATTACGAGCATTGGATCAGAAACAATTTTGGAAGATGATGATATTTACTTGCCAAGCCAATCCCTATCACTTACTCTCAGTGCCAGCTCCCTAAGCTCTCAGAAATAGCCTTCTCTAATTTTCTTCAGGCTGGAAGCAAATACCGACTCAATAGGAGTCGTGGGCTCTCAGCACATTTCAGGAGAAAGCATTAGATACATGCTGAACCTAAAAAACTGACACATAAATCAAGATGGTTTGTTTCAGTACTCTGCCTTCTCGGGGAAACAAACCGTTGCAATACAAAATCGTGCATCTCACTATCTTTGATAGTTTATTTTATTTACCCATGCTGGTGCTCCAGGTAGCTCTAATAGGCAGAATTTGACACAGGTTTTTATGGCACATCATTTCTGGCAGAGCTGTGATTGAAGTGACACAGCAGGCTTCCAAAGCACTCACTGAGGTACACAGACTTCACACAAACTGATTACGAGCACAGGTACGGAGGGATTTTCAGCGACACCAGAGGCATTCATCCTCTTTTAGCCAAGCCTTGTGAACTTCCCCTTTCTGATTCTGCCAATTAGAGGTTCTGCCTGTGTGCCTTTGTGTGCTCATCACTAGAGATTGCAGATTTTCATCACAATAATAGTGGTGCTAATGTCAAGTGAGTACATAAATAAGGAAATCCAGTAAAGCCTTTCTGGGTATGGTTTATACTGCAAACCAACCTGCAAACTGAGTGGACAGTCTCACTGTTACTCACTAATAATTTTCTTTTTCCAGAAAACTTGATGTTGTTTATATAACCTGTTCATTACCCCACCGTGTGACTGTATCTGCAGATGACCATGACTCTGCCTGTGATCACAAGAATTTACAGGATTTTACTGCTAGGGAATCAGCCCAAGATCTCATCACAAAGTGTCGACAGATTTACCACGGCAGAGCCCCCTGCATTACAAGTCTCTAAAAGCAGAGGGATGTATGCAATACTATTAGGATCTTGGTATATTGACTAAGGAATGTATTCAGCCCTGAAAGATATTTCAGCCTTTAGTCTTAAGTACATATTTTAGTGCCTAGCCCTACTGTCTTCCATAGCCCTGAGTTATGTATTAAGCAAATACTGATCCCTGATCAGTACAGTCCTGTGCTATGTCAGGCATTTGAACTAATCACAGCCACTCCAATTAAATTAATGCACTAGGAAAATGGCACTTACCTTTATGAACACAACGAATGTACTAAGCAATACATACCAGCAATAATAACTGGCTGGAAAACACAGTCTGTGGGACAACTTGTGAAAGGAGTCTCACATTCCTGTGTCATACAAGCTATTGCTTTTGGGTTTTATTCATGTTCTTCGAAATATGAATTGTGCTAGGGAGGATAAACATACATCCAGGAATAGCATTTGTCAAGCCTGAAAGGAGAGTAAGAAAAAGGTGTGTGGGGGGAAGTTCTATTGCCAGTGCAACATTTCATGTAATAACTGTAAACAAATCTAAATCACAGATGGGGTATAACAAAAAGCAGTGGGCAAAATGAACTGTACACTTACCATTTCTCAAATGAAGAACAATGTTTTTGCCTCTTTCCCCACCTTTTTCATATTGACATTAACATAACATTTTCCAGACAGAAAAAGGAGACATTGGTAGTTTTCTTTTTTCTACATTCAAAAGTTTCACTGGATTTACATATTTGATATATTTATGCAAATAACATTTCTCCAACAGTCAATACATTTTAGCCCTCTGATAAGGAAACTATCTAAACCCAAGTATTTCAAACTATAATATAACCCATGAATATTCAGGCACAATATTTTAAGGAGTCTAATTAGGGACTTCTAATCATACTTTATTGCTACTAGCCAAGCCCTGCCAACAAGTGTTAATGAAACTCAGACTTCAGATGCTTTACTACCAACACTGGAGCATGCAGGAATTAATTACCACAAGTAGCCTACCCGCACAAGTGTCCTGAAATGCATCAGTAAACTTCCAGCCCAGCAGGATTCTGTATTTTCACTGTCCCAGTGGTGTCAATGGAAAGTAGTCTTCAGGATGTTTATCTTAATTTTATCCACCTTCCCTTTTTAATTTTTTTTGGTGAAATTTAACTTAATGTTTCCTCTTCCTCTGCTGTATTCACTTGTATTCTACGAGATGTGTTTCCCTATCTATTTCCCTCCCAGACCAGTATCCTGAAACTGCAGTAATAGCTCAAGAAACCTGACATAAACTAAGGGAACTTTGTAAAAACCGAAAGAAAAACCTTTACGGTTCCATTTTGGGGCTTGGGCTGACAGTGCCAGTTCTACTTCAGGATTTTCTTTTTCAAATTCCTTAATCTCTCCCTTTCTTCCCTGCCCTGCCCCCCCCAACTTCTCCTGTTCATTTTCAGTCTCATTATTCTGTCTCCCAGCTTCTTGATTATTTCCCTTTCTTTTTCTTTCCTCCCTCAGTTCCAACGCCTTTCGTCTCTCCTAAACCATCTTGCAGTTCCCCAGCCCAATTCTACTCCTCACTGCTCTAGCCCAGCTCCATCACTAACCTTTTCCCTCATCTTGGTTTCACAATCTCTTTTACTCTGTCAATGCAGCTAGACTATTTCCTTGCCATCCCTCTTTCAGCCTTCAGGCAGTGTGCAGCTCTCGGTACACAGCTCAGCAGAGAGCACCTCAGGTGGCTAATTTTGCGAAAGGGGATATATTTCTTACTCATAACCAAAATCCCAGTAACTTGGATGTTTTCCACTGCAAAAGTGACAATAGAGGCTCTGCTAGAGACAGAGGAAGAATTTAGGGGTTTGTTTGGTTTCCTGAAAAAAAAAAAAAGCAATTTCATTTAATAGTTCTGATAAATCATACAAAGGTAAAACAAGTACTTTTTGGGAATCTGAGAGTTCAGTCGCAGGTAAAAGCCAAAGATGTGTACAGCTGTGACTTAATTTTACTTATTTTGGAGTCTTTTTCCACTCTAATAATGCACCAGTACGAAATCATATTCCAGTGGAATGATTGTGAGCAAAGAAAAGAGAGACAAAAAAAAGAGAAGAGGATATAAATATAAAATCAGTGAAACAGTAATATAATTTTAAAATATCTATTGCTTGTATTCAAAAGGATCCTCTAAATAGGAACATAGGAAAAGTAAAAGAGAACTACAGTGGCTCTCCAAAGGGGAGCAAAAGGAAAAACCTGAGGAAAGACAAAATAAAGGTGCTGCTCCTGCAGGAAGGGAAGTGGAGCAGCATCCTTCCAGCAGTTGAAGGTTGACCTTATCAATTACCTGGAGCTGAAAGAGGCCAAGACCTGAGGCTGAATTAACCCACCTAACCCCCAGGTGGGGGCTGTAGAACCAGCTGCAACTGCTGGTGTGTCCAGAGAGACCGGAGCCACCCAAGGCAGCTAGTAGTTCAGTTTCCTCTGCCTCTTCAAGTGGCCGTGGTATTCTTTATTTTCTGTCTTAAACTGTTGGGTAGCAGGTGGTATGTACTGTTAAGCTGTTGTCACATCTCATTCCAAAGCTGCTGGTATTTCACTGACCTGATAAAGTGTGACCCTTTAATTCAAAACTTTAGGGACAAGTATTGATAGCACTTTATCCTGTCAGGCAATCTACCACTCAGAAGAAGATACTGTTCATTATAAAGAAGGTTATCAGAATCTAGCCCACGGAGCAGTGAGGTAAAACACATTACTATACTAAAAGTGTTGGTTTTATGATCGGTTTTGCTATGCAGGTATTGACACATCGCAGTGATAACACAAAAAGTCCAGAGTTTGACAACAGCAAAGAAAAATTACAGACTAGGTGCATATTGCTATTACAGGGGTGAAGGGAACACGGCTGCAAAGAGTTCAGGTAGAATCTTTATGTTGTTGGAAGAGATAAAGTCTTCAAAATGACAGAAAATAATTGCCTAATAAAGAGTTATAGTACTGCCCTAAGCTGCAGAATGAAACAATTATTTTTATGTAGCTCCTCGTCTTAGGAACCTTAAATCCTCTTTGTTGTTCTCTCTTCTTTCCCTTGATCTTTGAAGACTTTTCCCTGTACCTGTAACAAGTATTTCTGGTTGGTTTTCTCTCCCCCCAGTGCATTCTCCGAGATGCCTCTCTGTGGTTAGCTTCTGCAGTGCTGTTACCTTTCTGCAGTGTGGCGTCACGGCTGGATCATGGCAGGCATCTGTTATCTGACACATTAACCTACAAATGCCCCCCGTGCTCTCCATTATTCTCACAGGTCAGCACAGTTCATTGGTGCCCCATGACAGATGATGCAAAAGGAGAGGAGATTAGAGCGCCAGGAGACAGGAGAATGACTCTGAATCTGATTAGTTTAGGCAGAAGGGATTTCATGTGATCCTAAAATGCAGCTGTGGTATAAAACAAGAGATACTTCTTCATGTCTGTCATAGTGAGTGCGAAATCCCAAACGAGCAGAGGCACTGTGGGCAGTTGCTCATTTAATTAACCTGCCCTGACTATCAGGTTCCAGGGGCTAATGTCATTTGATAGAGTTTTCACTTTGCTTCTCAGATGAGATCACCCATGAAGACAGTGTGGGAGGCTGGATCTGCACTGGATTTCACATGTGAGACCAAATGCAAGTCACCTCCAAAACAGCCTGGAGAGGTGAAAGCTCAAGCTTTTTCTGCTTGCTGTTGAGTATCATGGCTGCAGCTCTGGTAAGCCTCTATTCCTGAGCATGGAATGGTCCTCCATTCCTGAACGTGACAAATATTCCCAGGTGTGCCCTGCCAGGCTGGGGTGCCTCAAGCACACCATGGTGGGCACAGGGCTGGACGAGTAGTGGAGCACTAAGGACACAGCCACTGGTCTTACAGCCTAAGTTTTATGTTGGAGGAGAACCACAGGTTCAAATCCCTAACCTTTTATTTCTAAGGATTTTTTTTAAAAGCACGCTTTATAAATTTGTAGGACTCACACGCATATACCCCGTCCTCTAAGAGAAAACAGGAAGTTTCATATTCTGTCAAGTTCACAAACTGTGAGTTGAAACTCCCTGGTGTTGGGAAATAATACTCAGTTCCGTCCCTTCCCAATTGCAACTGAAAAACTGAAGCACTTCTGAGTGGATGCAGCAGCATAGAGTATTTCCTAAGCCTACACACCTCTGGAATGTCTCAACATTTCCAGCATACATTGTGCTCATATTGTGTCTTTTGAAATTAACTACTCTGCAAGTAACAGTTTTGCAGTATAGTTGTCACTTGCCTTATCTCAGTGAGAAAGCTTTTTTCCTCTATTTTCCTGGTTAGAAAAAAGAAAACAGTGCAGCTGATTGAGGAATACCAAATAGACAATTTAGCCTACAAATTTTATCCAAACTTTCTCAATGTTCATATTCTGCTTTTAGAATATTGATAAGAAGATGACGATTTCCCAAGTATGTTCATTATCACCTCTCTGGGTCATTTCTTAGAGTATTAAAATTCATTTTTCATGCTGTACAGTTTGCCACTGGTCAGTCAGAGCACACAGCACCTTGTCTGTTCTCTGACTAGGAGACAAAAAAAAAAAAGAAAAAAGTTTGTGGACATGTCAAAACATCTAGTTCTGCACAGGGTAATCCCAACTTGGCAAATTCTTTGTACTGCTACACACGAAAATAACATTTCTATTACAAAGATAGTTGCCAACAGGAAAACCTCATAATCAGAACCAAAATGCTTTAGTTTCAGGAGAAACATTCTCTAAAAGTGATATTCAATTTTGCCCCAAATTAGGATGACAAACTATCCATGATATTGAAGGAGAAGTCTGCCTATGGCTAACAACATTCTGGAATAAATGCAGTCTCTGTACCTGATTGCCAACTGAGTACCAAATTTTCCCAATGATTGGTTAGTGAACTAAATATGGATGATTAACTCTTCAGAAGGTTTGAAGTGGCCTTTGTTGCTGCACAAAAAAACATTACAAAGATTACAAAAGGTGTTGGAAACTTTCCAGTCAGCCTTTTCGCGTTCTACTATGCTTTGTTATGGATTAATACTTTAACCCTTACAAAGAGAAGACAAAATGCCAAGCTGTGTGAATACAGGAGCACAGTAAGAAACAAGAAGGTCATAGATTCAAAAAGACTACAGAGAAAATCCTTAAAATCTGAATAATACAGTTCCGGGCTCATTGATTTTAATGGACTTTGGATCAGGTCATAATTTCTGTTGTGATGACAATATCTGTATAATAGACTCATTTTTACAATCATGACAATGACTTACTGTTTGATAAGTGCTTTTAATTTTAAAGGAAAAAAAAATATGTCAGTAATTAAGGATTATACCTTAACATTAATTTTATAAAGTGTGCCGTAAAGCTCTTTTTCAAATTGAAAAGGAAAATCTAGGCCAAGAGAGTGCCAGTGAAGAACTTGATATGAGTTAACAACCCTGATGAAAGAGGAAAAGGAGACACCTCAGCTCCCTGTTTAGTTTTGACTCCACACTGATCAACCTTTTCTCAATGGTATCATTTCAAAATACATAATCCAAAACCACATTTCAGATTCACTACAATCCAGATTTTCTAGCTCTAACAATTTTTCTATGCCAGGTTGATAGTACAAAGGGCTAGTATAAAACCATTCGCATCTTTGTCAGCTGCTTTTGGTTGACAGCAATTGAAAGACATGGACCTTGGATTTTTAAAAATTTATATCTTGTTGCCTGAATTTATAATGGTTAGAATTTCAACTACCTGATTTATTTTTTTTAAAGCAGAAGAAAAACATTAATCTAATTCCACAACTTCTCTAACCAAACAGAAAGGCCTCTTTCCCCAGCCTGAGAACCACTAAGTGAAATGTTTAATGCAAGTCAAAAGGGAAAAAAACAACCAAAAAATAAATTAAAAAGAAAACAAACAAACAAAAACAAACCCACCAACCCACCCCAAAACTAAAATAAAAATAAGAAAAGAACTTTAGAAATGTTGCTAGTCTGATTGTATCTGTTTGACAGAAGAAACAAAGATGTGGACATAGAGTATTCACAACCTTTCTGTCACAGCAGCTCTCTAAGGCAGGATTGAGGTCGATTGCCCCCAAATCCATTGCTCCCAGTTATGGGATTGTACGAAAAAGGATTAGCAAGTTACCGTTTCAAATGGGATTTAAAATTTATGATGTCTTGGAAATCTCACTGGGATTTTCATGTTGCCCTGCCTCCCAAGACAAAACTTAGCCAAAAAATGGAGAATCCATGAGTTTGGTTTGCTACCATTAATGCAACCAAAGAACTTCATCTGACAGCTGGATCACTGTGAAAAATGCCTGTGAATATAAGAAATAGGAAGTTAATTGTGTTCGTTTAAATAATTTGGAAGTGTTGATTTAAGTAATAGAATGACATAATTACTTGTGCTTGTTTTAAGGATGATTTTAAAGAAACAGGTAAACATGAAAGCACCCTGTTTTTCAGGTCTGCTTATGGTTTAGATTATAAGACATATAATTAATAATTATGCCATGCTTACCATACATTACACATTTCCCCAGTGTATGGAAGGGAACACCTTGTTTTTTCTGAGTTTCACTGTCTGTTTGAAAAAAAAAACATAGAGAATAATACAACATGGAAATACCACCCTTTGGTCACCAAAATAAAAATCCGTGGCAGCAGAAAGAGAAACCAAATTCTAGGGACTTTAAGGAGCTCTTAATCAGCTTAATGTAAACAAAATGAAAAAAAAGAAATCAAACAAGAAACAGAGAAAAATACACTCCTTGTGGGGAGACTGACACCACCTGGGGTTCACACTCACATCATTTAGCCACAAATGTGAGGGATTTTGCTGCTGCCTCTTGTGCACATGAACAAAGATGCACATAAGCATATATTTTTCTACATAAACTCTTGATGACATGGATGGAGAACAAAATCAGTGTGTTGACTGTGAATCAATGGCTATTTGTTGTTTTTTTTCTAGTCTTGAGCAGGTTTGCATGGATTTAATCACTGCTAACTTCCATATCCACAACATACTGTGAAAGTTATTAATTTTCTCTTTCTCAGACCACAGAAATGAAGATTTCCACGTCTGTTGTTTACGTATATGGTGATTTAAGTAGAAATTACCCAGTCAAAAGACAAAAAAATATAAAGCACATACAGTAAAAAAAAATAGGAAATCTTCTCTCAGCCTAAAGAGAAATGGCAATTTTCCACCAGAACTAGTGAAGTAGAAATTCTGATTTATTGATCTTTGGGGTCAGATGTAAATATTTTCAGTTGGCTGGTTGATTTTTGTTGTGCTTGTTTTGTTTTCCATTGCCCTTTTGAATTTATGGAAGGTAAGGTCAAAGTGTAATGCATTAATTCGGTCAGTATTAAAGAACCCATTTTACATCTTTCTGAGCATCCTTCGAAGCTGACATTCTGTTTAATATCTGTATCAGTCATCTCTGGCAAACAATGTCATGGTGAAACTTTAAACTGCCATAGGATAGCAGACAGTTGTGGTCCGGTTTTTTACTTGAGCAGAGTTTCACTGGGAAAGGATAAGAGGAGAAAACCCTGAAGGGGAAAGAGATAAGTTTGCTTTCTTGAAAAAAAATGTCCTTTATTAAAGACTCAAGCTCCAACAAATCTGATGGAATTAAACTTGAGCAGTGTGAACACCTCTATTTTTTATGGCTTGTAGCAATTTCCAACTGAAAGGCAGGTAACAAGTATAATAGGCTCATATCTGATATTATGCCTTTTTGCACGCCAAGGACTTAATTATCAGAGGACATGTAATTTTGAGGTCCATTTTCCTGTAATTTTAGTCTTTTCATGCCCAAACCACTATGTCCTTTCAGAACAGTCTCATGGCATTACTGTATTGTAATCCTCTGGTAGCATATTAAACAAAAGCAATATTATTACTGGTTTACAGTTGGTGAAGCAAAACTGTGCCCAGGTTTCCAAGGTGTTTGTTTCTCTTAAGTGCTTGGATTTGCAAACTTCTCCACAAAAAGAAAAAGCAACTGTAATCTCCCTCTTGAGACTTTTACTTCAGCAAAACTTTGCTAAATACATTTTAATGCTCATATTTTGTGTTTGTCTATTTACATATGTATTTACTTCTATTTCTATGTATGTAAGCCTCTACACACACAGATTTATAAATCAACACTATTTTGATTCTATTTTGCTTCTTGGACCATCGATTTAGATTGAAAAATACTACTTGATATTTCTTAGAGTGAAATCCATCCTTGTGTGATGGTCTACAAACTACTTGAGGCTCACTTATTTCAGGGTTTAAGTAGCACTTCAGTGATGCACAGCTTTGTACAGATAGAATTTTACCTTTAAAGAACATCTCCCTTCTTTTCCTATGATAGTTTAACTGTGCAGTAGGACTGTAAGTGTTTTGTGAGATAATACCGTAAAATTTGATGTTTCCCTCCTTCTCAGTTATATATATTTTTATTCTGAGTGGACTCTTTTCCTACTTGAAAGAAGAAAAAGGGGGAAGATTTTAAAGCAAAACAGTCCCTTTTTTTTTTTTAATATTACCAGCAGTCCTGACAATACAAATCTCATGAGAAGAAGTGAGGTGCAATCTGACATATAAAGAAGAGAATCAACTACATTTTTCCTTAATTATGCCATTGTGCATTCCTGATAGCAGAAATATCACATCATTTTTCAGGAGAGGAAATATAGGAACATTCTGAAAGGTGGCTGTTGCACACAAATTTATTATCACCACAGCTGGGCATAGCATTAGGTTTTCTTTTTTCCTCAGAAAAACAAACCAGCTTTTATCTACCACCAGCTTCAAAGAAAGCTGAAGAGATCCTGCAATTCCCAGGCTATGGGAAGATGAAATAAGATTAAGACAAGAGAAATGTGTGTGAAAAAGCACTAATTGAAGAACAGGAGCTCCGAGATGAAAGGATTAAACAGATTAATCTAATGTATAGGGAATTGCTGCATGCATGACTGTGAGTTACACCAAATGAAGTGCTATGCTGCACAGGAGCTTCTGTGATAACTCAACAGCTCACAAGACAAAGCTCTTTTCTAATTTTTTTGGCCCTGAATGTGTTAAAGCATTGTGCACTGAACTGATGATATAAGAGGAAGCTAGGTGAAGGGAATTTGAGGCAACCTGTCAGAATTTATTTCCATAAACATAAGGCAGATAGTTTCAAGTTTCATTACCTGTGTAGCTTTCTGTCTAATGATCTGTTAAGTTCTATAGTTTTTCTACCCTGTGAACATTTAGATATCAATAAAACACCTTGTACTCATTTCAAGATTGCTGGACATATTAACAATTATGGGCACATGATCTTGATGAAAATAGGTTTCAGAATTTGACAGCTGGGGATGTTTCTGAGAAACTGTTCAGCATATCTCTGAAACTTAAGACATTTCCTGCAGGAAGCAAATTTCATGAAAGTCTAGATGCGTACTATCCTAAGAAATATCAACTGCTAAAAGTAAATAAATGACCTGGCAAACAGTGAAATATAAATACTATGTGCATATACACACCTGCAGAGTAGATAAGCAATATTTATTCTTACTCATATATAAATTTTAGATAAACTGAAATAAACATCCCATGTCAATTAGATTTACAGATACTGCACTTCTTTCTTTTTAAAGATGAGTTTTGCAAACCATGCAGAATGGGAACACAGAATCATGCACACAGAGAAAGCAGTGGCAGAAAAAACCCACCAGATAATTTATTTCAGCCTATTTCATATAAGCCAGAAGGTAAAGATAAAGTAAGTTCACTTACTCTCGTGACTACAGTGTTGCTGCTGGTATCAGACTATCAGACAGAGTAACAAAAAGTCAGATCCTGATAATATATCCAAACCACCCATGGCATACCAACAATTTCCATACTGGGTGGTAATAAACAGATTTTTACACTCTGTGACTTTCACAGTTATTTATTGGTTTTGCCTGACAATGATTCCTTCATCTGGGCAAGCATGCAAAGAGAATACAACCAAGAAACATAAGGAGCAAATACCCAGACTTGGCTCAGGTTAAGGACGCTGTGGTGGATAATCATGGTTCACGTGTTATGAAAGACGAGAATAATTAATTAAACCATTAGAAAACAGACTCCTGAACATACCATCTGGAAGTGTTATTACATTGTGTGTCTAAATTATTCCCCTACACTTAGCACAAATCTCTAAGAGTGGCAATTTAATTATAGAGAGGGTAAAATTTAAATCCCACAAACGATTGGAAGGCCTTCTCTCCAGTACTGTACTGACAAATTGTAGTAGAATGATGGTAGCTGATGAGTCTATTTCTTATGCCATAAAGATGAAAGCGAGTGATGCCCTTAAGCAGAACTCCCTATGCTGCTTTTCTGTGAAAGCTGCCTGATGAAAAAGACCTGGGGGTGCTGAATCTACTTCAATCTACTGAATGAATTAATATTTCTACCATAGTACTATTAAAAGTGCAGTGGTTGCTAAGTGAGGTTGGAGAGGGGAAGGAAGAAGTATATGTCAAAACCTGCAGCTTCACAATTTTCATGCCTGCCCTCCAGGAGAGTTATGAAAGTCAGCCCACTCTCCGCACTACAAAATGGATGAATGGGCACCTCAACAATAAAAGTCATCTCAGACTACCGCCAGACTTCAAAACAGCTTTGAACTTGCTTGGTGTTCGGAGTGCTGCTGTTCCTGTTTTGGGTTTTTTTGTTTGTTTGGCTGGTTGGTTGTTTTTTTTAAAGTTTCAATATGCTTGTGTCTTTGCCCTTTCGGTTGGAAGTCAAAATGAGAAGCAGAAATAACGCAATAAGGTGAGAAAAGTCAGTCTGTTGGCAGTTTCAACCTGATTTTCAGATCAGAGGTGCCAGGGAGGAATAAGCTTTGGGTAAGTATTGGAGTGTGTTTCAGAACTTTTCAGTTTTCTTTTTCAAAATCTGCAAAATGGAAGAAACCAAAGACTAAAACTTTAATAATATAAACAGGAACACTCATATACATGCAGGTGTTACTCCTCTAAAAGGATGGTGATTTGGGTCTTGTTTTCATATGTGAGTCTCATTTCAGGGGTGATGACTGAACAAAATCACCAAATGTTGTTCCCAAATGGCCTTCTCCAGGCACAGCTTTGTCTTGATAGGCTGAGGCTATAGGTAGCACTTCAAGTCCATCCTGTCTCTTCTCTTTACTAGAAGATACATTTGTTTACTAGGGAACAATGGGGAAACTTGGTTTTGTAGTATCCTTACTTGAAAATAAACTTCAGTGTATTAGGGTACAATCTGTTATTTCTAAAGATTCTGAAAACCTAAGCCAGTGCTGTAAATCACTCTGGAATAAGGAAAGGATTTCACCAGTAATGCAAAATTTTAGATATTTTAGACTTAACTTTTGCAGGTCTACATTTTCTCTTATACATATTATGAGATGATTCAGATTAAGCATAAACTAAAGATATTTTAGTTGAGTGAAAATGTATTGCACTACCTGATTTAAAATTCAACCCACCAACTGGCTTAAATGCATTATAAAAAATTTAATTGTATGAGACACAAACTATTTTTTTAATGAAAACTTTTCAAATTTTAATATAAACAAGCCATGTGGCAAGTGAGCATTCTCCAGAAATAATGATATTGCTGTTATAAAAGTGAGGGGTTTAGCTTGATTCCCTAAAGCATCCCAGTCCAACGAGTTCTTTAAAAAAAAATCAACAATAAAAACTGTTGAGTGAAGAAATGAGAGTGAGAGAGAGCAGTGTGTGTGGAGACAGAGAATTGTTAGCCTCCCCACACTGTACTGAACAGCTTTTAGTAACCTAAAAAGTCCAATTTAATTCACGGTGCGCAAAAGCAGAACAGAACAACAAAGACCCTCTTTCACAGACGTGAGTTTGTATAATTGCATCTTATAAAGGCTCCCCCGCAACTGCCCCTTGGAGTTGGGTCTGTTTGTTTATGTTTGCTGGTTGTTTTTCAGAAGGAGCTGTAAAAGGCATAATCACAGCAGCAGCACTAACCAATGCTATTAACTCTGCTTTGTAAACCCTCGATGTAGCTCTGACACTCCGTCTTGCTAACTACGTAGTAGAATTTAAGCTGGATCATTTAAATAATGATAAAGCTGTCAAGGCTGATGTGATTTTCTTCTTGAGCAATTCACCTTCTATTACGGGTTTTATTGTACTTTATAGTGGGCATCTGTAAATCTGAGGATCAGCTTAGCTCCCTAATTTACACCCACTGCACGTACTACATGGTTTTAACTGACTTACTTTAGAAGGATTCACAGTAGTTGCTAGGAAACCTTTCTGTGTTCTTTTCACTTCTTATATAGCATTAGCTTTTCAATTGATAAGGCTGTACCTTTAGGTACAGAGGGATTTAAGCAGAATCAAACAATGACAGTGGGACTGCAGCATAGATAAGC
>VZRM01004381.1:598432-630298 GCA_013397955.1 Grantiella picta | reverse complement strand
AAAAAAAAAAAAAAGGCGGGGAGGGGGCGTGCAAATCCTTTTTCTTTGTACAGGTAATACAGAGGATTAGAGCAAAAGAAAGGACATTGCACATTTTCCATGAATATTTTTTAAAGATATTCTGCTTCATATTAAGAAAAGCTGCAAAACAAAACTTCTCACAATAGTTTAAAGTTTTTGCATTTGTAAACGACTGTAGCAGAGAAGCCATTTCATTGTGCTATGTTTGTTACATAGCATGTCTTCCCGGGGATAATTTCCAATGGTAATATTGTAAAGCATTTTTTCTCTATGAGGGGAGGATAACTCCCATGCGGCTTTAAGGAAGTAAATGTTCTTGCCAGAAGTCTCTCTCTTGCAAGCACATTTCCACTAAGATAATACAGTTAAGTCATACCTTTTCCTGCTGAAATGCTCTGATAGATGTCCTCAGGTTAGCAGACCTACAAGCCTATGTGAGAACAACACAGAGACAGGTAGAGACTGGAGAGATAAAGGAAAACTTTACTCTTATCTACTGTAAACTGCATTATCTTACTGCTTCTCATCACTACTGGGATAAAATAGTCTCTTTTTCATTGGAAACCTTTTCCCAATCAATTCAAGTATAGAAAAGTGTATCTGATGCACAGCAGTAATTATATTACTTTCAGATGCAAATTTTCCACTATGCTGTGTTTTCCTTCCCCACAGAATCCCATCTCGTTTCAAAAGTTTCAGATGTTATTTGAGTAGACAAACTGTGAAAAGCCCATGAAACTCCTCCATCTGCATACCTTCCTGTTCCCACCACATCCAGGTGCTGCATTGTCCTCAAACTCTGATGGTGGCATTCAGCCAGGATCCTAGTATGCTCAGTAGTCTGAACAGCACCACAACTATCTTTTAAGAGGTCTTATAGCAAATGTATGAATAGTGGAAAATAATTCTTTTTCCTTGGCAATTAAAAGATGAAACATAATTTAAATTGTCTTTTTTTATGTCTTTTTAATCTGGGACACCTGTAAAACTGTAAGGATATGTAGTTCTACAGGTATTTGCTTTTTTTTCTCCAAGGTTTCTGAAAGCCAAATCCAAAACTTTTTTTGGTTTTTTTTTTTGGCCTCCTGTACTGTTCAGCTCAGAGAGTTTCATAAAAGACAGACTTGCCTCAGAAAAGAACATAACATTTCTTCCAATAGCCTTACTCAGGTCTCTTGGGTTAGCAAATCTGGGTTTGCATTAGCACTGCCTTGGGTAGAGTGAGTTTTTTAAACACCTACTTTCTACCAGTCAATATGAAAAAAGGAGAGAAAAGTATTCCCCAGCACCTTGCTTTCAAACCAGCCAAATCAGAGAACATAAAATCACGTGGTATAAATAGGCTATCATATCTTTGTTCCTAATATAGCCTGAAAAAGATAAATATTTCAAACAAAACCACAAAATTCCAAATACTATTTCAGAAGTGAGTCTAAAGGCAAGCAGGACAGTGAAAGATATAGGGCTACACTGCACAGATCATTAACATCAACCAGAAATGCCTGTGCCAAATCCACATCAACCTTCTTGAAAGGTGCATTTCAAAAGCAAATGTAATCTCCCAGGCATCTGCAAACACATTGAGATAAAAGAGAATCTGCCACCTCCAACCATGAAAAATATCCTTTCCATTTAAAACATTCATCAATTCTAATTGTAGGTTGCGTGATTTAATGTTATAGTCCTTCTCTTATTACCCCTTTTCCCACTACTGCTAAAGAGTCACTAAAGTGTCTTGGGTATTCCATAGTGTCTTAGCATCGAAATATTAATTTATATACTGCAACATATAAGTCATTTTTGAGTCAGCTAAAGTGATGGACTTTTAAAAATCTTTTATCGAGAGGCACTTAATACAATCTTTCCTCCAACTATTTTCTATAATCTGTTCAGTCTTTTAACAACCTTTAGAATAGGGACAATAGTTTTACATGCAAAATTATAATATCAATCTCTGAGTAATGCCAGTTAAAGTTCCCACCCCATTTCCAAGACAAACTCATTTAAGCATCACAGTACTGCATAAGCTCCTTCAGCCACAAGATGGGACAGAGACCTTCCTATTGCTGTTAAGAAAGGAAGGCTAAGTTTCAAGAGAGCTTGTGGAAGTCAAGTTATGTAAGAAATCTTTCATTAGTGTATAGCTAAGTATTCAAAGGCTAAACACTGGCGATAACTTCTCAGTGAGGTTTTGCTTTCTCTTTGAAACAGTAGAACCAACTGAGAAGACACAAAAGTACCAAAGAACCTCCAAATGAAATGAAAACCAACAATACAAACCCCAGATCTTGAAAAAACAATAGAGCACCTCTCCATGCAGGATATGCTCTTATTAACTGTTCTAAGGGTCATTCTGAATGTGGCAGCAGAAGTAGCACAGCACAGAGGCTGAGCTCCGTCTGTATCACCACAACTGACTTTGCGTTGGATGTTTTCTGTTATTCTTCTGTGTATTTCCAAAATGTCATATGAATTAGGTTGCATAAAATTAATTGATTTTTCTAACAATAAAAGAGAAATGAGGAAGAGGAGAATTGGGCCATAAACATGATTTGAAAGACTCAGAAGAACTCTTCACTTGAAAAGGAATTCTTACCATCAACAGATGGAAATTTAGAAAATAAAATTACCAGGAATAGCTGCTAAAAGCTACTTTCATCTTTTGGTTAAATAATTTGAATCACATTGACCTGAAGAGATCACTGATAAATTACATAGATGAACCTACAATTAAAACGCAGACAGACAGCAAAAAACCCCACCAAAACCCGCCAAACAATAAAGAAAATCCGAATTATAACAAAATGAGTTTTGCATTGGGAAGTACAAACTCATATACCTAGAGTAAAATTAGACTCTTTCTCTTTCTAAAACACCAAGAAATCACATTAGTTAAAAGTATACAGAAAAGACTACTTTCACTCAGAACTGTGTTTGCAGGGCACTCTGAAAATGTACAGAACCAGACCAGAATAGCTCTTATCTGCTTTATTCCCGTCTTCCTTAGAAGGAGATATACGAGGCTCTTGGCATGTTCTTCCAAGAGGAAATGCCCGAGGAATATTGCTGTACATCTTAAACCAGCAAGGGCAGCCAAAGTACTAAGATTTTGTATGGAGCTAGCTTACCTTATGCAGATAAATACAAGAAAAATCCAGCATCCTTGCTGTACAGCTGGTTGTTATTTGGTCTATTAAGTGTAAGTAAGTTAGGGTTAAAAGATCAGCGGTGAAGGAGTCTTCTATTTAACTTCTGCTTTCCAAAACTGCATCACACATTCCATACTTTGTTAATTTTTTGTTAAATGTTGTGTAGAAAAGAATAGTTTAATTAAATAGGAAAACTGCACTTGAGGAGACTATGACTATTAGACTTGTCTTGGTTCCACATTCTCTACTTCACCAACTACAGTATAACCGACCAAACAATGAAAACAATACAGAAATCATACCTCCATGTATGATGACAGCTCTCACTTCAAGATTCTACTAAGAGCACTCATTCAGCCAATCACCCTGTTTCTATCAATATGAACACATATTATTAGTGCATTAGCTCTGCACAGAATACATCTGAAATGCCCAGAGAGCAGCAATCCCTTCAACATTACAACCTACAAGACAGCTGATTTCACTAACTCATTAGTAGGATTCCTTTACTTCCAAGTGCCATTTTTGTCTCTTAGAAGCAAAACTTATGATTTTTCTTTTATTGTGTTTAATTCTAATTCTTAAGATTACAGATAATTGGGGGAGAGCATAACTTTGATATTGTAACTCTTACTTTTTCCTTCCGTGGTTTTTAAGTACCTAGCAGCTATTCAATAGATTTCTCATCTTTCACAACTTCTGTTGCATCACCAAAGAATTAACAGAACTTGCCTTTTTTTTTTGTTTTGCCAGAATCTCAACAGGTAATACTGCATTCCCCACAGTTCAAGGCTGTCAGATATTAAGAAGTATTCTCAACCTTTGGAGAAATGCTAGTTGTGCCAAAAAAAAAAAAAAGGAAAGACAGGCTTCTTTAAAAAACAGATTAAAAGCACATAGAAACAGATTGCTGGCATGTGTAAATTATGGCTGAGTTCCCTTCCCTCCACTGCTGTCTCACCAGTGCTACTACTCTTTCTGCCCATCTGACTTGTGAGTCTCTCCACCACCACTCACCCCATGACTGTGGTGCAACACCCTGTATTTTTTCAACCCCAGCTGAAATCAAGGTCAAGCAAAGGCCTTCTCAGCTACTGAGAGGGCTAACAGGCACTGAAAAGAAGAAACACAGTTCTCATATCCTAGCTCCCATTTATGATCAAACTGCCCTTCAGCTGGTGAGCATTTCTTGCCAGTCCCTTCAACACAGCAATGTTCTCATTGCCAAGTGATACAAGGATCTCATGAGTTTTTATTTCATCTCCCAACTACTGCTGCCTCATCCATCATCCTTTCATGATGTCTTTGTAACTATACCGAGCTGAAGGTTTTCTCATCCTCAACAGAGTAACAAGTCAAAAGGCAGTTTTCTACGCTATTTTGGCTTCTGTAACTAAAAGAGGATTACAAAACTAAACTGAATGCTGGTCCCTGTCTTCTTTCCTCCTTTTTCCCTCTCCTCCCTTCAGTGATCAGGTTCCTCAAGCCATTCTTTCCAAAAAGGCCCTCATAGTATGTTTTCCACTCTCCAGCCCTGTGAAGGCTGGCAAACCCTCCACAGCAAGTCAGAAGCAATCTCCCAGCAATTCTATAAATTAAAAAACCTCTATGGCCTTTAATTTTATAGCAGCTGCAAAGATATTGCTGTAAAGGCGTTGCTGGCTCTTTCCTGTTTAGGCTGCTGAGCCAGACAGGATACTCATGGAAATGCTTGTGTACTCAGAAAGGTAACTTTTAAATCCATGGGAGGTTGTTGGTTGGGAAAAATCCAACAAAAATCTGTTGATGCACCTCTCCAAACAGTATTCCTCTCATCGATCTCAAATGTTATATCAGGCTGTGGTGACATACATGGTAAGCATTTGAAAACTGATGATTAAACAAGTTTGTTTTCCTATGCCAAACCTAGGCTTGAGGAGGAAACAGCTTACATGGGTAATAAGGTTTGTTTTGGATCGATATGCAGTAAATTGCCCAGTGCTGATTATTTTGAACAAATGTGCAGCTCTACACCCTATAATAAAAATCTGGCTGCCTTTTGTTACTCATGAAACTCATAAAGGTTAAACCTTTAGCCCGAAGGAAAAAAGATCCTTTTCATCCAATGAAAATTAATAGGACTGAGCATCCCTCCCCTTGCAGGCAGCTGTAATTTTTCAGCTAAGAGGCAGAGAGGTCCAAGAAGAATTGATGATGGAAAGTTTTTGTCACCACCATAAACACATTTTAAAAGCAGCTAGCAGTAGGCTCACTCTGAGAATTGCACATCTGAGGCAATGCCAGTGGTACTTAGCACAGCTGCTCGTGGCTGTGAGCCTAATTCAATGTTGTTTGTCTCAAGGTTTTCCAGTGGACCATTTCAAGTGGCAGCATGCAGCTGATGGGTCATATTAGCATTAACACCTCACCTGCAAAATACATAATTACATTCAAATCTGCTGATTAGAAGCAAAATACAAACACATACTACTGGTTGCATTTCAGTGGTGCCCATGCCCAGTGAAGAAAAGGAGTGGATTGTTGTCTAGAAATCGTGCCACATTCTGCCTGTCCAAAAAAGGTTATCGGTAGCTCGCATAGGAATTAAAATTTCAAACCATCTTTTTTTGGATGATGGTCCTTTAAGGATAGGTAAATCTAATTCTGTTTGTTTTCCACACATTTATTTTGCATCTTACGGTTTTTGAAACATATTTCTGTGATGCTAAGAAAAGAAAATCTTCTGATAAATTACTTCCTCTATATATATATTTAGAATGAGCCAACAAATTGCATGATTAGAGGATGTTAATCTAATATCTTTTAACGTAACTGCTACTCTCATGCCAATATTCTTTACTGGAGCATGTTTGTTCCAGATTTATTTATTTTTAATAACTAGTGTTCACTTCAGAGTGAAGTTTATGTTTGTATTAAACTAATTTACATTCATTTGAAAGTGTTAAATCCCCGCCATTCCCTTTTTTCATCTGGGAATACAGTGAAGCACAGTCGCTGCCAAATAACTATTTGGAAAATATGTTTTTATTATTGTTGTGTCTTTAGGTGATTATATGCAGTGGCTGATCTGAGAGCTCATTGCAGCCATTGTTGATACAGTGAATTAAGCTTTGTTCTACCTGAGCAGGTAACAGCTAAAAAGCTCCAAAAAACCTAAGCTTAGAATTTTGGAATAATTTTTTTAGACTTACTTAAAACACAGCATCGCAGTATTGGTAAAACTCCAAGAGACCACTGAAGGTCATCTAGTCCAACCTCCCTTCATATTTGATGAATACATTGATAAGAATTCACTGATAAAAGAATGCATTCATTTAGCATAATCCATTAAATTCTTATCCACAATGAGACATGAAACAGGATTTTGGTTTTTTTTTTTACCTTAAAAACACAAGTAGATAGTCTAGCAGCACAGCAGTCTTGCTGAACTTCACATGTTTTCAGATTATCTCCTTGAAAATAATGAATTATTACATTGAAAAAACTCTCATTGCTTCAGGTATGCTACCCCAAAAAAGAGACAACCAACATTGAAAACACATATTTTATTAAACTGATATCCACTGAACAAACTCAATCCTTTTAAAGTGATTTATGACAAAGGTAAAGCCTACAAACATGTTTACAGAGGCGGTGAGAACTTATATGAGTCTTTTTGTGTCTTCACACTCCTTCTATGAAGGAGAGTCCCTCTGAGGAATATGGTGATCTGAATGTCTGATGAAGTCAGGATGTGTTCTATAAAATGGTAAAAATTAAGCTTGCATAGGCAGTCACAAGGCTGATGCTTCCTAATTTTACAGACCACACAACTTACTTCTGCTCTAACACTCACACAGACCCCTAAGCTTTAGATCCTTGCTGAGGGAAAGACAGGAATAGATTTTGTTACCTATCTACATCCCATAATAAATCAACTGAAATGTTTGAACCTTTTTCCTTCAGTTTGTGCAAAACCAGCTGCTGCTACTGGATTTACTTGGCCAGCAGTGCTTGGGGAACACACTGCTTGCTGCTGGCAAGACCTCAAGGGGGTTGGGGGAAAAAGTTTCTACTACCCTGCTTCTCCACTGCTGTCATCCCCGGGCTGAGCCTACAGGCTTTGGGGCTGGCTATGTATTCTGCAGGTGGGATACACCTAAAGGATGTCAAAATGTTTTTGAGATGTGCAAGATTTGGAAATGGAAGCTGTAGCAACTTCTCGGTGACTCCACAGCAATGAGGAAGCTGCCATCAGTGCTTTGAGGTGTGCTCTTTACTCCACAAGCATGGGCTTATTCCCTCCTCCTTAAAATGTTTACAACTTTAACAGATCTCTTAGAGGTTTTTCACACTTAAATCTCTAACTTTGTCATAATATTTAGTGATATTTTAATCACTTTCACATGTCTGAGCATCCACATTCTGATAGGTTGCTTAAGGGAGAAGTATAAAAGAATGAGTCCTCCCTGACGAGCTTGAAGATCAAGAAAGCAGCTACTTTACAAACTGTGCTATAAGAACTTGTAAATGACATATTGAATTGGTAACCCCACCCACATAATTTTTACATCAGATCTTTCTTTGATAAACTGATCAACAATTCCTTTTTAATAAACTCTCTCCTTGAGAATTTCTCTTACCTTGATCAAATAATTGACAGCTCATTTACAAAATTTACACAATCTGCGCATTTCTGCAAAGAATCGTATCACAAGGAAAAAGGGGATGGCTTAAAGCAACTTAGACAAACCAATAAGAGAAACAAGTGCTCCAAGGAACTGACTTTGCCAACAACAGCCTCTGTAAGGACACTAGATTTCACCAAGAGTAAAGTGGAGTGAGGCACTATGATACACACTGATTACATGCAGTGTTAAAGCCTTAGAGAGGTTTTTTGTAATTCATAATGAGAATTACAGGGGTATTCTAAATTTCTTATCTAGATGGGAATTTTAAGAGAGAATCTGACCAAGAATTATGACTCAGACCTTTGAGAGACCACTGTGTTTAATCTCCTGAATGAATTTGAAATGATTTATTGTTTGTCACACAAATTCTGTTAGCAAAGTAAATAAACTGCATATTTTTCAAAAAATCTTGTCAATTATTCTTAACACTCAAATGTCTTTTTCATCTTAAAACTAAATACTCAGAAATTGCAAAATACCACCTTCAAAAATGCATTTCAATGTACTAATAAGTTAAGTTACTGATTACACTAGTCCAGGTGTTCAGTAGTGCCTAGACATCTCCATGGAGCATGGTTCTGTGCTGTATCATCATATTCTCTCTTTTGTCAGGCTCGTTTTGTTTAACAGAACATTTCAATAATGTACCAAAAAAAAAAAAAAAAAACTAAAAAAAAGCTTTTATGTTTCGCTTTATTTCATTCATTGCTGTTCTTAACCACACCAGAATTACAGTTTTTATCTGAAGGTGTTACGTGGGAGGTGATGAAGGGCCCAATGAACCTGCTTTATTCCCTTCCTTCCCACTTGTGCTAACAGGTCAGATTGGGGTTTAGCTGGAGGGAGAATCTGAGCAGCCTCGTTTTAACAGGATAATTACAGTGCCAAAGCTGTGCTGATATAACTCCCCCATGTGGATACTCTATTCTAAGGACAAAAAATACTTTATTCTAGTATAATTACTTTGCTTTTCAATGCTATCTGAACAAATCCCTCCGAAGGGAAGCATATCAAGATATCTACAAAGCTTCGTTTCTCCTTGCCGTCCAACCCTCTCAGGGGAAGATGAAATGCTGGGATAGCACCAACTCCAACTCACCCAATCCCCCCTGTACTTCAGTCAAAGGAAAAGCATCATCTGCCATCTAGTCTAGACAAAAAGCCCTCTCCACAGAGAAGAAGGGGACTGAAAACGGTGTACCGTGAAATATCTCGATGGTACTGGGTAAGGCACAGGTAAATGTGTCTGTGCCTGTTTCCCAGTGTAAACTTTCACTCTATGTATCAAAAAGACTTCATGCATTAGAAAATGCCAGAATGGGTTAACTAACATAAGTGAAAAGAAATAGGTATGCTCTATTACTTGTTCAAGCCTTTCTTTTCTCTCTTGGAAAGAATGAAACTCTTCAGGGCTCTTACATTAAAAAAAAGAAGTTACTCTAATTGATCTAGAAATAGCATAAAAGGTTTTTTACTGCTGCCATGATAAATAATAATAGTGTGGATAATCTGGAATTGCCTGATTACGCGTCATTCACTGATCAAGAATACATTTTGCATCATCAGCATGGAAAGAAATTTTTTTGTTAATAGCAGAATACCTACCACAGCTGGAATACAAACAGTTAAGTCCACAGCACCTGAACTGTCCAAATCACCATGACAGAACTATTTTTAGCTATAAAGCTATTTTGTAGCATTTGATTTTACTTAGGAGTGCAATTTTTAAAAAGAAAGTGCCTTGGTTACTGCTCTGCAGCTTTACACTTCAGTTACTAAAGTGTCACAGGTTTTAAAGACCATCTGAACCTCCCCTTGAAAGGTATGAAAATACTCCTGGATGACTTCTAGACAATCGACTTAAGGGCAGACACTTAGCTTGTGTAAATCAGTATCACTCCATTTAAGCTAATGGAACTACGCCAAGACACCAACTTTCATCTGGCATGGTCTATTTTTTGCTTCCAACTATTCTTTCATGGCGTTAGAGATCTAAAGGGTTTCAGAAGAGATCTTTCTGGGTACTGTCTGACCTCCTTGAGCCTGGCTGATGCTTTAAAATAGAACTTTAGCTGATGAACCAAACACTGTATCACATTTCCTCCCGCAAGAACAATCTGAAATAATGATCTATAGGTGCTTACTGCTGCCAGCACTTTTTTAAATGTTTCCCCTGGTGCCTCAACAGTTGAAATCCCAGGAAGTTAAATTAGCTTGCAAATTTGACTGAATCAACACCTGCTCATTCAAAACATATTTTAACTGCAGGAAGGAATTTTTCACTCTCATTTGGAGCAGCAAAAAAGAAGCCCCACCCAAGAAGACAGAAATCATGGCTAATTTCAAGGCTCTGCTGGAATACAGAACTAAGCCATAGCAAGAGGTTGCTGTTCCATCTTGTTTTCTGTGGTTCAGGCAAACAGGCAAACCTAGGCTAGCAGTAAATTTATTATTTGCCAGTTTTCTCTCAAAAACCAGTCAAATCTAGCCAATATCTTCTCTCAGGCAATGTGAAATTAATTGGGAAATAGAAATTAATATCTCAGTATCATTAAGAGTTTCTGCTTTGCTTTTCTTTTCTGACATGCCTTTACATTAATACACATTATTGAAGCAGTGGATGCAAAGCAGTGGGAGACATTCAGATTTACAGAGCTGCTGGGAAGCTGATGCTGTGCCTCTCTACATGCTCTCAGCTGGGGTTGTTACGTGAGAACAGCAGCTGATGGGCAACAAGACCGAGGCTGGAATCAAGGAGGGAAGGAAGCAGCACTATCATCTCCTGTGTACCTAGGAAGTGACTTAGCAAATGGGACTGTGGCCGTTCTAATATCAGTCTCTCCCTCGTGGATATGCATTTTTTAGCTATGAGCATTTAAAGAAGAGATAAAAACTGATTTTCTAAATCTAAAATGTTCGGAAAGCAGATCTCCTGTTTGCCAGACAGCCCTAGCTGCCGTCGTTTCAGATGATACTTGGGCAGCTGCACTTGAAACGCCAGAGTGAACCTGAGGAAAGAGACCACGTGTTCAAAAACATGGGTACAAGAGTTTTAAATGCACTGTATATTCATTTGTCATGCCTAAGTATCATATGTGCTCTCATTCCTAATTTAGGAAATTGTATGGCATTCCTCACACCCCCATTTAGGTGAGGGCAGTGCTGCCCTGACGTCCCTGGCAGTCATTCTGTCACCTCTGAGTCTCAGTATCACAGATTCCAGCAGCACATCACTGGACCCCTCACAGCCACCAACACATTCCTAACTGGATTCACGGATGCACCTTATCTTGAAAGCAGTCCCTTGATTTTAGAGTCACTCACTGCTGTGAACACTGTTAGGAGACTTTATCAGCTCACCACCATCTCTCACCCTGCGGTAGAGAAGTCATCCTCCCCTGAAATGAGTGACAGGAAAGAATGAAACTCTTATACACACAGAGAAACCAAAAAATACAGAGAGGACAAAAGAGGATAAAGGGATCTTAACTGGAGATAACTTTTAGTTATTGATAATAAATACCTAAGGCTTCTTTGCTGAGGTTTCATCTGGGGAGTGACACATTAATAATTATGCTACAAATATATTCTGGGTATATCCATAGATTATGCAATATTTTTACTGGAAGTTTCTCTGCTACTTTAATTTTGTGCCAGCTCTTGAAGGAGCCCTGTACTAACTACTGTCAAGGGAACTGTTTGTATTTAGGTCCATGTAGAAAGGGGTGAGGATTTCACGAAGAGTTTAGGAAGAGGAGAGAAAACAGAGAAAAAAGGCAATAAAGAAGAGACATTGGAAAAAAAACCAGAACATTGATAATCTTGTAGTTCTCAACCCTTGAAATCAGCCAAATATGGATGAACTGTAATTTACTATTCTGAGACCAAAACAAAGTGAATTTTGGAAGGCTGCACCTTATAGAACTAGAACAGTCAATTTTTGTGAAAGCTTTTACAGACCACGGCAAGTTTCTGAAAGTATTTTAATAAACAATAAACAAAAGCTCAGTGTTTCTGACTTTTGGGCTGTGTCATAGCAGCTAACATTTTGCTATGTGCTGTGATGCTTGGGAAGTGCAGTCACAGGGCTGTACAAAACCTCACTCTGAAGAGAACAATAGTAAACGGGCTTGTGCCAATGATGCTTTACATCAAGAATCACTAGCCGGAGTGAATAGCAGCTTCTGATCAAATATCATAACAGTAGTAGAAATAAATAAGAGGGACACTGTTTTTTCAGGCCACAGCTGCAGCACAGCATTGCACTGTCCCATCATGCTGAGAACTGCAGCATTACACAGGCACAGCACAAACACTGAACCTCTCCATCATGAGTACCAGAAATAACATTTAACGCTGCACAATGAAACACACTGTTTTTCCCTGGTAGGTTTTTGAAGACATCAAAACCTCATAACACTTAAAACCCTCAAGTAATCTATTGTTTAAATCAAGGCCAGAGAACAGTGCATATCTCTTTCTAGTCAGAGTTAATAAGATGATCCCACAAAGTATCCTATTGCACACAAAAAATCACCCAGCCAGTGATGCACACTGACCTGTGGGATTCAGGGAGGGCACTTAACCTGCCCAGGTTTCTTGGGCAATAAAACGTTGCTGGGTTTACTGTGCCAGCACAACAGATTTAGTGAAGAGTCACAGTGCCTCTGTTGTCTGCTGCCAGTTCCAGTCCCATAGTGTAACAGCTTCCATTGCTGCACATGAAATTTGAAAGCTACTGGAGACAAAAAATGTGCTGTGTAGGGATGCCAAACAGTTCCAGGGGTGAGAGGGTCTCCTAGAGTCTCCTGGCACAATTTAGGGAATGTGAGCTGGCATTAGATCCACAGTGCTTGAGACAAAAGATGACTAAATCCCAAACAGCAGTTCCAGTCATGGAAGTTAAAGACGGAGTTAGACAGAGAATAGTGACGTGATGGAGTGACAACTTGCTCTGGGAAGAGGGAAGAGAGTGTCAAAACTGACACAGGAGCTGTAAGCCTGAATGACAGGGAAGATGCTGAAACTGCTGATGGACAGCAAGAGTAGATGTCAGGAAAATGAGGTGTTTCTGGGAATGAGAGCTAGATCTGAGGCAGTGTGTAGAACGGAGCTCAAACAGAACAAGGGCATGGGAAAAGCAAGATCATGTTAAGACCGAAGGTAGGAAGGCTTTCTCCAGGGACCAAGGGGGAGAGGAACAAAAAGAGAAGTAAAGAAAATGTTGATATCTATTCAGAGACGTGCTAAAAGAAGAACTGATATTTTTCTGTCCTGAATTGTTAAATCTATTTTAGACAACCTTATTTAAAGAGTGCAGTTTTGCCATGCACTGGGCTCTTGTCAAAACTATTTTGGGATAGCCTGACGCCAGGTAACCCACAGTGAAGTCCCATACAGAAATGTGCTTGATACATCATAAGGTATAGCACTGAGAAACTGTCTGGGTGGTGATCTAGGCACACTGACCTTGCATGTCTCAGCTGATGCTCCAGAGGCATGCAGAGTTAATTCTGAGTTTGAGCTTCCAGAGCTCTAAACCTCTGGAATGTCCCAGGAGGTCTAAACCCTGCCGTGGTGGACACCTGGAACTAAAAAGAGAGGTGCTGAATCTACATCACAGTTTGAAAAGTGAATGAAATTTAGGTGGTAATAGTGGAATTCTAACAGTGTTGGGCTCAGTGCCCAAACCTCTCTCCCAAACAATCAAAAGGGATAGAGAATTGTTCAGCTGTGAACCTAATGCTGGAAAAACAAGAGAAAAGGAGGAGGAATCCTGAGAAACATGAATCACAGTAGAGTTGATATAACACTGGGGGAGGAAATTGCTAGTGAAAACTTTCTTTCTGTGAGAGACTGGAAAGACTGATGTCTGGAGACATTTTGGGGTGCATGTGTGTGGGGAAGGACAGGTCAGGCCTTGCCCAGGTGAGGCAGTGCCCTGCCCTGTACACCCCAACACCCCAATCCCAGCCCAGCAGTGGCTGCCAATCCCTGCACAGCATGGCAATGCTCCACACTCACCTCTGGAGCCCAGCCCAGCTCCTGAGTGACCAAATGACCCAAGTGCCACCTGGGAAAGGGCCCAGCATGGCCAAGGGGTATTAAAGGCTGAACATGAGGCAACCACATGTCTTGACTCCACCTCCTCTGGGAATTTCTGTCAGCTGAACACCCCTGGAAACCAGGAGCTGGTAGATAGATGTGTCCTTTTCTATGTCTGTTCTGTCTTTCCCTCCTTCTCTTTCTTCTAATTCCCTCTTCTCAGAATTTTTGAGTAACCTAAAATCGAACAGGCTTAGAGGTCACTAAGTTGAATGGGCCAAGTTCATGCTCTGAGAAGTGTTTTATGTTGAGTGAATATTGCTCTAAATCTTTCACCAAAGTTCTTTGATTTTCTAAAGTTGCCAGTAAAGTCTTTTTGTTGTTTTGACCACTTGAGAATATCTTGTCAGTACTTCTCTGTGTGTCTAACTCCAAGTACATGAGCAATCATAAAGCCCTTTTTAAAGCTTTGTTGAGCAAGTTGTTTGGGGCCTTATATTGTTCCAATATATTTATCTTTCAGCTGGGAATAAATTCCTTCCCAACCTGAATTCATTGCATGCCTGACATGTGTTTAGTTTTACTTTTTGCTTTGTTCTTTATCAAGTGTTAAAAGGAAAAAGAAGACTGCTTGAAGTCCAGCGAACACAAACTGTGATATACAAGTCTGAGATCTTAGCTTCAAAGACTACACAGAAGACAAACAGGGGTTAGCTGGAAAAGTGTTAAAGCAGTGAGGTAAGTGGGTGTTTGATGAGGAAGGCTCATCAAAACCTGTCTCAAAGTTCAGTAGGAAGTCTCTCCCTGCTATCACTAAATGACTGGTCCACAATGTTGGACTGCTAGAAACCTCCTTTGAATCTCTACCCTGGAGCTCCTCAAGGCCTTTAAGATCCAATGTCCTTTTTATAGTCTAACAGATTAAATACTAACAGTTCTCACTTAACCCCAACTGCTGCTAACCTCCATGGTGCAGCTGTCTTTGCTGGTTAGTTTATCTTTCCCTTTCAGGTATTACCCTAACAGTCTCTTTTAAGTTATTATTTATCTATGCACCCTGAGGTTTATCCTAATAGCTTTTTTGCTTACATGGAAATAAATTCTAGATATGCCAGCAATCGGTATTTTCATTTTACTTCATCCAACTGATTTCCTAAATTTCCTTTTTTCTTCTTTTGCATGCCTTTAAAGTGAAGCAGTAGACTCATCTCTTAACCTCCAGTTTAACTGAATTATTAATCAGGCCATCAAAGTTGTTTACAGTTCTTTGTGTTTTGCATTTTTAACGACTGATCTTCTACAACATGCTCATTACTTTCAAAAACTTTACTGGTAAGGAAATCTATGCAAAAGTATTTCTGGGTCCCACCATCACTTGTAGTATTTTTTTTTTCCCATCAACACTTGGAAATTGAATAACTCTTCGAAACATTTATTCTTGTAAAAACATAGAGACTGTACATATCCAAGCCTAATACTTGCCATATGGTGGCTGGTAAGGTGACATGAGAATTTTTTTTTGTTTGTTTTCTGTTTCTTTTGTTTTGTTGTTTGGTTTTTGTGGGTTTTTTATTGTTTTGGTTTGTTTTTTTTTAAAAAAGGATGAGAAGAGATCTGACAGTAAAAAAAGAAGAGAGGAAGAGAAGAAAGGCAAGAGCAAAGCAAGGACAGTGTCAGAACAGCTGTTGAGAAAAACAGGCAGAGGAATGAGGGAGAAAGTAAGAAAAAAAATGTGATAAAAGAATACATCAAGTAAGATTTCTAGCTGGTGTCTCTTTCAGGGCTGGAAAAAAAGGGAGTTTCTCCTGTAATTCTCTGTAGATCAAAGGCTGTTAAAATCAATATCCAGGGGAAAAGAAGATACCTCAGATGGTACAATACTTAAGCAAAGTATTCAAGTTTTTGGCCCACTTTACAAGTGTGTTCCAAGGCATTGACTTTAGGCAAACCAAAAAGTTGGGTTTACTCAACTTTGTAGTGTCAGCCCAGCAAGATGACTCCTGCAGGCTGGAAGAACACAGCTTTGCCTCTGTGGCTGCTACTAAATGCCCCACCTGCTCTTCAGGAAGCTCTCCCAGAGGGTTTAGGCACCACTTGCTGCATGGAAAGCAAGGATTTTTAGGCAGCACTAAATACAGGGACACTTGTGTTCCACCAGCCACTTGGTTGGGTGGATTTAGACTGTGATGAGCTTTGGCTTCAGCCCTTTACCTGGCTTAGTCTCAAGTATAAACGTAATCCCAGAGTGCAAGGTGAGGAAATCAAATGAGAGAAAATCTTGTGTAGATATATTTGAGGTTTTATAAGTAGCACAAAAGACAGAGCTCAATGGGCAAAAAGACAAAATAAGCTGATTATGGGAAAAGAGAAACTTGCAGCTAGTAGACCATGAAGAAAATGCAGCTTTTAAAAGTCTCACATCCTGAAAAGACTATGACTGTAAGTGAAGGAACTGATCCAGAACTACAAATAAAATGGAAAGGAGCAAGATGAGGCAAGGTGCAAAGCTAAATAAAAGCTAAGTAACAAAAATTGAAGGGAAATGGCAAAGAACAGAGAGTTCCAGGAGTCATACTCATTGAAGAAGAAAGAAAGAAAGAAAAAGACAGCTGAAACTAAAATAGGACTGTGACATGTGAGAGAGCCATCATTATTTATCAGTGTCTGAGAAGGGACAGAAAAAGAAATGAAAATGATGCCTGACCTACAATGAGAAAAAGAGATCACATTAATTCTGAAAGAAAGGAATTATCTGGCTGTAGCTGGACAGTATACTAATAGGACTAATAGAATTAATCTTACATACCCATTCTATGAGTAGTACTTAAACACAGGTACTGTTGTATCTATCTAGTGCAGCAGTACCAGGCAACCAGTTTATATATAATTTAGGGCGAATGTGCGAAGACAATCTCAGATTCTCTCAAAGAAAAATCAAACTGAGCTTACAATACTTTGATTTATATATCTCTCTGCAGAGACACAATTTAATCAGATTTGTCTCAAATATTAATTACTATAAAAATGAGTTTCATAAAAATATATTTAAGTGGAATACATTTGAGAGGAGTAAGGATGATTCCTCCTTCTCCATTAGAAGGTGAAATACTTCTAGTTTTAGAAAAGATAAAGAAGTATATTCCAAGTATTGGAATCTGAAAGTGAAATAGACTGTGATTGACAATTCCCATTTCCAAATCAGAAAAGTAGGGGTAGTTACAGCAAAAACAACAGCCCAACATTTTGTGTTTACTTCTTCAATTTAAATAATGTAATTTGTTAGTTCCAACACGGTCTAAGTAAAAGACACTTACAATAAAAGTATGGAGCTAAATTGCTAGTTGAGGCAGATACAAGTCGCAAGAAGTCATGTAAAGACAGATCTTTGCACATTCCCTGTGGAGCATCTCAACTGGATGGCAGCTCTTCAAGTCAACACTGTGCACAGAGCAGGGTTGGATGTTCAGTCACTGGAACTTCTCAGCACAGGGGGGAAAGCTCGACTTTTTTATTAGATTCCTTCATTATTTGTTTTAGCTCTTTCTTCTCCTAAACTGGATTGAAAGACCTACACCTATCACAGTATGTGAGTAAAACATAAAACAAGTTGAGAAAGCACATTTGTCAGATCAGCCCTATCTCCCAAGCCAGAGAGTTCACACCACAGACTTGTGTTTCTACATCTGAGCTGTCACCAGACAATTAAATGAGTCAAAGTGTGAGCAGACATGTCACTGAACACTACAAAATGACAGGCCTTCACCAGTTTTCATTTCTTACTTCTAAAGCACAGAACACAGACCAAGCTCCAAGTCAAATTAAAATTTATATGTGTTTTATCATTTGTCTTTGCACAGAACTCTTTATGTCACCTACTTCGTAGACATACAACTCATGACTCAAAAACATGTATATTGCTATGACTCATATTAAGTCCTAAAGCTACATGGTTACTTCAAAAAATTAATTATAGTATGATGTAATATACCTTTCAGAGTATACATGGAAGGCTTTTATGCAGAATTCAGGCACAAAACTGTACTCCCTTTGCTCCAGGTTTTGGGATAGATGTGTATTTTATCTGTCTATCCTATGGAGCAGCAGAATGATAATTCTTCATGTGACTGTAAGAGCCCCAAGGAGTTACAAACACAGCCATGGTCAGAATGAGGTCAGGTTATTCCACATCCCTTTTCTCTGGTACAGCAGCAGGAGGAAAAACATATGGCATAACAGACATGAAGTCATATTGCTTGTTCTAAACATAGTTTTCTATTTCTGCCACATGTGGAAAGTTCCATGTGTAATAAATGTCAAGCGCCCTTGCATTGCCCCAGATTTTTGAAAATTCTTCCACTTGTTCAGGCAGCTGAGGCAGGAGGGACACAGACCACTGACTGTGCTCTGACACAAAAGCACCGAAAGACTTGTATTTTTCTTCAAGCTGCAAAGAAAAGAACTTAATCACTGCAGCAAACCAGAGAAGAGAACTATAATCAGATGTGAAGTGCCTCCAGCTTTTTATTGACCATTGATCACACAGCCATAACAAGCTGAGATGGCCACATCTGAGCTCCTTTTCTCATTGTGTGTTATGAGCTAGGCCAGAAGTCACCCTGCAGACCACGCTTGGTGCCAAGAGTGACAGGAAGGGCTCAAAGGCAGGCTGAGGTGCAGTTGGTGTTTCAGTGCTGTCCCCATCTCAGCCCTCCTGAGCAGACCTGGTGAGGCAGCACAGTGCCATCACAGCCAGGTTGCTGGGCTCTGGATTTGGGCTCACAGGCTACATGGACTGGAAGCAGGCATTGTTCAGCATGCAGAGATCCTTGGGACACATGGACAGACATGGTGTGGATTTGTAAGAGACAGAATGTGAGAATCTTCTTCAGCATTCAAGTACTGAACTCAGAGAGTGTTTCAGCTTGTACCAGAAACTGCTTATAGAGAGCTGGGATCACAAGCCCATTTATCATTATCCTGGCAAGTGCTCCTTTGCATTCCAAAGGCATGGGAGGAGTCTCAGCAGAAAATGTGCTGTGCCTTCTGCAGTGTCCTCTGGGACAGCACGGCCCTTTACTCGTACTCAGAAAAATGCCTTAAACCCCTTTCATATTATATATGCTTCACTGGGAGCCTTGCGCAGTCATTCAAGAGGAAAGAAAAATAATGGATAATTAAAAGGATATTCGTATATTTCTGTTAAAATAGTTATATTTATCTATTCAAACATAGTACTTTTATTGGAAGTGCCATTAATAAAACCAAGACTTACTGATGAAACTCCACCCTCAGGTGAAGTTTTCATTCACTTCAACAGTATATCTGCCTGAGTAAGGCCACAGGACTTGGATTTGATATAAATAAAGCTATGAAATATTCCCTCACCAAAATGAAATGGCAAAAGAGCTGCTACTCTGCCACCATAACACTGTATTATTCCAAGTGTGTGCTATTGGACTGTTGCTATGCCTGCATAGACAGTTGCAGGGGAAGCAGTGCTCTGTGCTCCCTTCACCAACATAGATCTCTGCAGGTAATTTTAATGGGGCTGCTAATAACCTGGCAGCCATCCCAGCCAGATGTAGCACATTTAAACATTGTCCTTACAGCTTTGTCAGAGCTGTTGACACGGCACGTCAGCAATGGAAAATTGCCACTGCACCCAGCAACCATCCCCGCTGCATGGAATCACATTGTTAATCTGCAGCCAAATGCAACTTGAGGCGGAAAGAGAGTTTAGATTGCGCCCATCTATGTACTATCACTCCAGGTGGCAGGTCGTTCTTCAGGATTAGAGATTGAATCAGTCTTTCCATCATCAATAAGCCCTGCTCCACAACAAGAACCTGTCAATCCAATATTTTACTTCCAGCACCGCGAGGACCGCACAGCATGGTAATGAAATTTCCCTGTAAGTAGACCACGGGGATCTATACCAGAGAGATACATCTCTTTAAAAAGCTCGGGAAAATCAGACACAATCTGGACAGTACCTTGGCTTCCAGCACCACCCTAACTGTTTTATCTGTTTAGGAGTGAGATCTACCAGACAAACCAGCATTTTAATGCTGGGTTATTTCTTATTTTTGCAGTGGTAATTAGTATTAGGTAATTATTTCCCATTTGGAAATGTTTGACAGACTCAGAAAAGATATTAATTTCTGAAACAAAAACGAGCCTATTGATATACAGCCACTACATTAAATATTCTTCATCACATATTAAAATATGAACTAGGCTAAAAAAATTGTTTCAAATGGCCCCTTATTAAAACTTACTGGATATTATATATTATCTTTTCAAGATGCAGTTTAGCATCTTCCAGCACCAACTGGAATTTCTTCAAAACCCCCTTCCTAGTTGCAGCAGGCATTTTGTTGCACTGAGTAGTCTTCTGCCCCCTTAAATTTCCCATTTTCTATGCCTCCAACCAAGGCACCTAATCACCATCTCCAGGACCTTCCTGAATCAAAAGTTTGCTTCATTACTTTAGGCATTTTGACTTCCTAGCGATAGTTTTGTTTTAAAAATAGATACTGGAAAAATGTATACTTGCATACTAGCTGCAACACGTGTACTTTGATTAATACAAATTAAACTAATTTTGTAACAAAAATATAACTTATAGATAAGTGTGTATAACTTATAACTTATAAATAAGTGTGAAATTTTCATACTGTAACAAGCATATAGCTTCTTCAAAGTGTATTAATATTACATATTACATTCATTACCTCTTGGTTATATTATGGATCATAAATTCAGCTCCCTCACCTTTTTTTTTCAGTGTTCATGTTTTGACTGATAATGAATATTTACAGCACATGTGTTCAAAGCAGACAGAAATAGGAATAAATTCTTTTTTTTTTTCAGTTTTTCACAATCTATTAAAGGAAGTAAAGGAAGACATTACAACTGCGGCGATACAGAAACAGAAGACAGACTCTAAACCCCTATTTTCTGAAGCAGTAAGACTGGCAGAAATACATCCCGGAATATGTCTTTTACCTCAGTACACATATTTTGTTTTGGTTTATCGCAGTTGCAAATGTAGAAAACACATTTGTTTACAAATATGTTTTCTTAGGAAAGACATAATTTTATTATTATCAACTGTATTATTGTTGTATTTACCCAGAAAAACAAAAAAAAAAAGAACCCATCAGCTTCTTTTCCTGACCTCTCCTTTATATTGTACTGCCAGTGGGTTTGGATTGATGATGCTATTTCCTTTCCAGCTGCAAGGACCACAGCCCAGTACATATGGAGGGGGCTCTGCCCACAGGACTACAGAGCAGTGAGTTAGAAATCCCTGCTTCAGCTACACTAAATTTTGTGGCTCATGGAAAAGCATATTAGTAAATATTCCGTATGTGGCACCTGTTAAACCCACCCCGCACTGAGAGGAATGCAACGATTCATTTCTTCATTCTGTGATCATTTAATGAGAAATATCAGACTCAATAGATTATCAGTATAGACTTAAATTTAACCTGAAGGATAAGGACGGAAACATGGAACTTTTCTCCCACATTCCTCAGTCATTTTATCACTTATAAAATAAGGCCACATCCGTTGCTATATCCTGCTATTTTTTCTTGGAGGCTAACTAACTTGATGCCATGAAAGGAAACATCATATGAAAAAAAATCACCTCTACCTCAGAAAAAGAAAACTCAAACTTCTCTATTTATTATAGTCAGCCTGAAAACTGACCTTTTTGATGACCTTGGCCTTGGTTGGTAATGCTTATAAGAAGATAAATGCTACATTTACACTACAAAAAACCTTCTCTGGGATCAGACCACCTGGTACAGTGTACTTGCATCCACATTTCCTTCGGGTTCAATTTCACCAATAAAGGATTAACTCTGTCCAAAGTGTACTTCAGCCCACACTGTATTGTGTTTGGCTTTAGTCCCTTTGACCCCATTTGCTGCATCCTGAAGAAAGGGTTTGTTTTTGTTTTTTTTTTGGCTGTTCGAAACACGCAAAATAACAACCGTGGCACAGAAAGTTATTTTTTAAACACAGTGCTTTTAAACACATATAAGGATATTTTTGGGTGCAAGGTTTGCCAAGGCTGTGTGGGAAGACAATATAAACAAAGACACCAAAGCCTTACATACACTTGAAAACGAGTCATCTCTGGAGTGAGCTACCTGCAAAACCTGACTGATGTACTCCAGGAAAAAGAAAGAAAACCTGTGAGCAAACTGCTAGGTATGCACTGTGTCTGCTAATCAAACAGGCTCCCAAGGGCCACTGGAGACCTGCTTTACCTGAGTGCAGGTAATGCTCTGACAGCTCTTGGCTTTGCATTGCGAGTAGACAGCCTACTGAGTCTTTGGGAAGAGTCAGGACCTTGGATGGAAACATGACCCTGCTTCCAAGTGTGAGGATTCCCCTTTTCTCAGTTCCAGTTCGTTTTTACCTACCAGCGTCTCCGTGCCTGACTCTTTTACATGTTTACACACAACCATAGAAAGAGCTGGAAATTTTAGGGTACCACTTTTCCCAGTAATAGCAAGAAGCAGCACAGACCAACCTAAGGGATCACTGCTATCCTCTGGCTGAATATCTCTGTTTTAATTGTCCCCCTTTTCCAGTGATAAGTTCAGTATAGCCAAAGTTTAGTGCTGCAGAACCAAAGTTCCTCTTGCATCCCCTTGCAGTGGCCTGTGAACTGGTTCACTGCACATCCCATCCCATCCCATCCCATCCCATCCCATCCCATCCCATCCCATCAGCGTGGGTAAAATACAACTGATCAATGTTTGAAGGACCTCTTTATGTCTTCAGATGGACACCAATTTTAATATCATTCTTTGTGCAAACAAACCTTCCAACGCAGACAAAGAAACAGCAGAAGGAACAAAACTTGAAGGACACGAAATTGAAATGAGTAGGCCATGTGTCACACCCCAAGGGATTTTGGCTCTGTGCTACAAGCATCTTCCAGGATTAAGCATCAGGCATTAAATCTGGCCTCCCACTCTGCCACACACAAAGGATGAATCGTGTTACTGAGTTTCCAAGGGGGGAAATGTAGTACCAAACTTTCAGAATCACCTTTGTACTTCTCATATTTTCAGGTTGCCAGGGAACTTGTTGAACTTCTGGCATCAATTAGAGAAAGTTTAAAGCTACACTTCTGGCTGCAAGCATCCCTTGTGAGCCATCCACCTGTCCAGAAGAGCCAGATAATGGACCGTTCTGGACCTGCCTGTAACCCCAGGACACCTCCCAAGTGGGGAGTATTTCTAAAGGCTTTTACCCTTTTATGACCTCTCTATATTGCCAGAGTGATGTCATTTGGATGAGTCCAATGAAGATTTAACTCCTTCATGTGCGTTTTAAGCTGATGAATGCAGAAATGCACCCCACCATAGTCCATGGTGGATTTATCTGTCACTCAGGCATGATGAATTTCTCCTCTCACTAAGCAGCATTGCAGCAAAATTTTCTAGCTACATAACTAGAATGAGACTTTACAATGTGTGGTGCCCAGTTACAGCAATTTAGTGGCCATACCTGTTTAAATGAAAGATAGAGGAAAGGTGGGTGATTTGTGTTGAAAGTAGCATCATCTGAGAAATCATTTTAAAAGGGTGATTACAGCCATGATATGTGCAGAGGCATAGTGAAAGAAATTGACTTATATGGCCAGTTATAATATATTTCACATAATGGAGGAAAAGCTGAGTCAATGAACAATTTTGTATCCCCGTTAGTGCAAAATTATTACAGCCCCCTTTATCACAGCTGTACAATGTGCTGACTGAACAGGAAAACACGCAGTACACAGAGCATAGTGATTTCTACCACCGTACAAGTAAATGTCAGACTTGTTTCATCTATTCAGTGATTTTCTTAATGAAAACGTCAGCATAATGCTGGCATTTTCCTCCTTTCATTTAATTGCTGCTCTCCTCTTTCATCCACTATTTGACCTTTGCATGCACTTGGTAGCTTGCCCAAGGTGCTGTCACACCTTCATTGCTCCTCTCTAATGATGGTCTTTCCCTGCCAGATTCCAGCAGGATATTTGGGAAGGAATTGCAGGGCCCTGTTCCCAGCACAGTGATGGAAATCTGAACGCTTCACTACTTCAGGTGATTTTTCACTTCTGCTCTGGAAAGAATAAGCCAATGATTGTTTACCAAAATTAACCTGTTCATACGCTACAGTAGTCTAGGATTCAAGAGAAGCAGGAACAACTATTGCCCTAGCAGCACAGGAATACCAAGGAGTATTAACTGCCACATTTATAGAACCATGTTGCACAGAAAAGACCTAATATTACTGTTGAGGCAGTAGTTGCCCTGAGAGATTAAGGCTTCATCTGGATTTATACTATTTCCAGTAGAAATATAAGGGAATCATAATTCGAGTGGCTGAAATAGAAAGAAAGATAATTTTATTTTTAATACGTATCCTGATTGTGCACCATTTTTCCTGGTGGTCTGAAGTGATTTGTCTTTATTTGTAGACAAACCAATAAGTTGGTTTATCTACATACAGAAACACAAGGAATTCCTGCCTCAGGCATAAAGCAGTTACTGGCAGCAGTTAAGTCTAAACCAAAGATAACCTGTTTGAGGAAAGGAATTATCAGGTATTTAAGTACCTTTCCACATGGCATAACAAAACATATCTCATAAAAACAACTAGGTTATGAATTTGACAGGTTTCTTCTATGCCACAAGTCTTTTACTGTTAATCAGGTCTCCACCTGTAATACCTATAATCAGTTTTTCCTCATGAAAAAGTGGATAAAAAAGAAGTTGAAATGAGGCATACAGCAAGGCATTGAACATAAGTAGGCTAAAGTATTTAAAGCTTTAGCTATATATTTTTCACTTTTATCAGTTCACTTCATGCTGGGAAATATAACACAAAAAAGAAGGAAAGGTATTTTACATGCCATAGGAAAATGTTCACAGCCTAAAAAGCAGAGAAAGGATCAGAAGTCAGCAAATGGCTACAGTAGGCTCATCTCTGCCATGGACAATAGCACAAAGGCACCTCAGCACCACATCAGCATCTCTGAAGTTTGCAACACCAACAACTTCTTTAAGCAACTTTGGACACCTGTGATTGAGATTTTTGGCCATGTGCTCTGTAGAGAAGCATAATCGAATGACAAAGTTCTGCCGTAATAAATGACTCCGCGTAATGGTGAGTGCTGCAGAGCAGATTGCTTATTTCTAGGAGTGAAAGATACACTACTCGTTCAAGGATAATCTGATAATAGATCACAAGGAATTCCAATGCCACAAAAGACTAAGCAGAGCCTTGGGATTTCACCGAGAAGAGGGACGTAACTAACCTAACACAATCTAATGATGAAGGAGATTCACTGCAGGCTGAAATACTGCTATACAACCTTCTCTTGTCTCGTCTCAACTTAAGGAACTGAAATGTTTTCCATCATGGGCCACAAAGCCTCTGCTTTCCCCTGCAACAAAAGCCCACATGTCCTACCATGCAGGAAGGAAATCTGCACAAGCACTCCCAAACTATGAAAACAAACCACCTCTTTCAACTAAACAAAATCAGTGCAGTAATACAATATTCCTATGTCCTGCACAAGAAAACATTCCTTATCAAACCTTGTAAAAACAACTTGAAAAAGATGATCTGGTTTTAGCATATCCTTCAAGACTATTAGTTTTACACTCGGTACTTTTTTGTTAGACAGCGTTTTTGGTTTGGAGGGACAGGCTGCACTGTTGGGGAAGCAAATTTTACACATTGGGAACTTTTTATATGAAATATTGCCTCTTTTTTTTTAATTGGAAAAACTGAGGCAATGGCAACCAAGATACCACTTGGCTTAATAATATATGAGGAAAGGCAAGAGGCACAAGCCTTAGAGTCACTGGAAAGACAGAATTTGAGCTAGCTTTTTGCATCCTCCAGAAGAGGAAAATGCATAAACAGCTGATTTTGAATAGGAGAACAAATAAGGAGAATAGCATTGCCAGCTACATAAGTGACAGAGTTTTTCTAGATTGAGTTAAATACTATCCAACCATACAGACGGACAGGAAGATTTTAGTGTGAGGTTACCCAGGAGGTTTCTCTAATAGCCACTCCTGTCCCTACCCTGAAAAGTAAACTCCTGGGTTTTATTTTTAATTCAAAATTGCTCCTTCCCATCCATTTGTTGTCCCGTGGCATAGTTCATCAAGACTAGCTGTATGTCTTGCTGTGGAAAAATGGGAAAAAATAATTTTATCTATTTTTTTTTTCTTTTACATCCTGTTGAAGATACAAATAGATCATTTTTACATGCTTCCCTTCTTCTCTTTCTCTTTCCTGATCCTGTATAACTTTACATGGTTTTATAGGCTAAAAGGGTACAATTGAAAGTGTTTTAACGACTGTTTCTACTGCAACACATTAATGAAGTTTGCCTATGATATTTTTTTTACTACACTGTTAATCTGACCAACAGCTCACTTGTTAATTTAAGTAGCTTATTCTGTTTTGTTGCTTAGAGCCCTTAATTCCTTTTTAAGGTGTTCTTCTAGAATTACCTATGAGCAATCCTGTAAAGTTTTGAATATGAAGCTTATTGCCATTTAAAGTAGTTAACTTTAGGTAGTTAGGAGAAGTGATTCTATGACAGAAGTCAAGTAATTTTAGCAGAAATTAGGGGAACAGAATTTTTGAAGCACCATAATTTTCATTAAAATTCCCCATGTTTGAAAGAGATTGACTGAGATCGGCACTTTAGAAATTATTTTCCTGTTGCTTAAGACATTGTGCTTTATTCATTTACGATAATAGGCCACTTCATAGAGTGTTATTATTCTCAGTGAATCATTTTGAAGGCGAGCATTGTAATGACCTAACAAACTGAGAGTTCAGGATTTGAAAATCAGAGAGGAAAATTTATTTGATAGTATTTCTTAGCCAAAAGAAAAGTCTTAAGTACTGTTTGAGGACTTTCTTGATCACCACATTCTCAGCTTCATGGCTAACTCTAAACCCAAACAGCCTGACTGACAACTCATGTGCTTAATGTTAAAGTAGCACCGAAGTGCTTTAAACCAGGACCTAAATATTTCATACAGATATGATCAGAAGCATGTATTCATCTTGGACAGGGAATCACATCCCATTTACATACCTCCTTGTCTTTGAGTATATGGTCTGAAGTTCAGAGCCTTAAAAATACATTTATTTCAAAGGGTGCTGGATCTGGCATTAATGAATAACTCTAGCTGCAGTAATATGCTATTTGAAAATATTTAATTGAGCTCTGAAAACTCCATGGAATACCAAAGCAATTTTTAGTACAGTTTGACAAAATTCAATGGCCAAACTTTGTAACACTTCTGGGTCAAGCCCTAAAATTGCTGAAACTAGAAGACTTGATGGCATAACCCTTACTGCAAGCAAACTAAGCATCAGGATGGATCCACATTGCTTCTGCAGAAACAAAATTTTTGTTCAATGCCATCCAGAGGGCAAGCTCAGGAAATGGGCCCATAGGAATCTCATGAGGTTAAACAAGACAAGTGGTGGTGCTGCAGCTGGGTCAGAGCAAGCCCTGGTGTGAATGCAGGCTGGGGATGAGCAGATGGAGAGCAGCTCTGCCCAGAGGGACTCGGGGTGCTGCTGGAGGAGAGGCTGGACATGAGCCAGCAATGTGCACTCACAGCCCAGAGAGCCAAACGTGTCCTGGGCTCATCCAGAGCCACAAGGGCAGCAGGGCAGGGAGGGAGGGAGAGGATTCTGCCCCTGTGCTCTGCTCTGCTGAGACTCCACCTGCAGTGCTCATCAGCTCTGGGCTACCAGCACAGGAGGGACATGGAGCTGTTGGAGTGAGCCCAGGGGACACCAAGGTGATCAGAGGGATGCAGCATCTCACCTGTGAGGAAAGACAAAGAATTTGGTTTGTTCAGCCTGGAAAAGTGAAGGCTTAAGGAAGACCTGCTTGTGGCACTTCAGTGCCTGAAAGGAACTTACAAGGGAGCTGAAGAGGAGACATTTACAAGAGCTTGGAGTGAGAGGACATGGCAGAATGGCTTCAAACTGAAAGAAAGTAGGCTTAGATCAGACTTGAGGAAGAAATTCTTTCTATGAGGCTGATGAGGCACTGGCATATGTTGCCTGGAGAAGCTCTGGATGCTCCATCCCTGGAAGTGGTCAATACCAGGTTGGATGGACCATTGAGCAACCCAGTCTAGTGAAAAATGTCCCTGCCCTGGAATCACCCTTGGAACTGGGTGATGTTGAAGGTCTCTTCCAACCCAAACCATTCTGTGATTCTATGATTCCACTCCTAGGACTTCTACTGAACACAGTTAGTAAATTTGCTGCCTTGGAAGCAAGGAACAACAATAAACAGCACTAGCACACTACTGCAAGTTTTCAAAGTTAATTGGATCAGCATATAAAAATGTTTTCCCTGTGTAATAAATCTCATTATAATCAACCTCTCTATGGCAGGCATTTCCCTATGATATGCAAATTTCAATTATTTATTTAGAATATATTCAGCATTTCATGTGACTCCATTTTCTGTTCAAAAAATTTGAGAGTTGTATTAAATACCCAGCTCTCCTTTGGAAGCTGTTCTTAGTAATATTGTATGCTAACATAATAATGGAGATTTTCAAATATTCAAACTGCAAATATACTTTGAAAGCGGAAAAAGGGTTTCACTCAAAATTCATTTAGGAGTATCCTGCTTAAATCTGCTCTGCTGACTTCTTTGCAATATGCAACATGGAAAGAGACAAAGGCTTAAGGATAGTTTACCTATTCTTCCCCAAC
This sequence comes from Grantiella picta, assembly GCA_013397955.1. Classification (NCBI taxonomy): domain Eukaryota; kingdom Metazoa; phylum Chordata; class Aves; order Passeriformes; family Meliphagidae; genus Grantiella; species Grantiella picta. The sequence goes on along the minus strand of VZRM01004381.1, from coordinate 601,620 downwards.
ACAAGACAAAAACTTCATGATATAATCATTATTTATTTTCATGTCAAAGTTCAGTCTCAATGAACTCCTGCTGGATTTCCAAGCATAAAAACAACATCTATTGAAGGAGAAATACAAACCACTGACAAAAATGTTCTAGTGGTCCACTGATGCTATGAATCTCTTTCTGAACCAGTGTTAAACATTCTAGAGAATAGCTAGATGATCTTATTCAAGGCAGAAAAAAAAGGAAGCACCAGAAAACAGATGTTTTCTAACAGAACTCTTTCATAGTTTACTGAGTTTCTCATTGTTTCTTGTAAGACATTAAGAACATGGCAAAAGTCATACTTAAGCCACACAATGAGATTGCAAGTTACAGAGATATGGAGTTCTTTTTATTCCCTGAATAACAAATGCTTCCCCTCCATCATAGTTACTGTGAATACAGAACAATGAGACCACAACTTGTCCCACTGATAATTATTATATAAATTTGTACAAAGCATGATTTCTTTTGCGATTCCAATCACATAAACTCAGTAGGAATGAAAGAACTTTCATGATGATGGTCATCCCTTACGATTGCACAACTCAGCCTGTGAATTTCTGTTATTTTTCCTTTTTATTGTTTTTGCAGAAAATTGTATAGAATAATACATTACTTCAATGCACACTAGACTGTCACTTAAAGTAATTTCCAAAGAAGAATTAGCATTTAATAAAGTCTTCATGCTCATTTGGTTTTTTGGGGATTCACACAGAAAAATTAGATTTATATTAAAGAAATAACTGAAATATATGTATTACATGGTCAAAGAACTAACCAGTAAAGTATACAGGAGGAAAACAAGGATTGGCAATTGGAGTAGATTAAATCATATGTCTCATTAAAATGAGAGGTGTGGCATTAAAGAAAAGTTTTATACACAAAGCTTGTGTATGTACTCGGTGTATATACACTTCCAGGTATAACAGAAACTTTGATCATGGACAGCTAAATGATGAATGCTAAAGTGTGATAGAAGGATACATCAAAAAAAGATACTTGAAGGTCCATAAATAAACCCCAGCTAAGATTTGTTTGATGCCAGATTCAAATATCAGCATATGAATGATTGGTTGCACCCATCACAGGTATTTCTCCTCTTTTTTCGTTCTGGCCCCCTGAATATTTAATTGCTCTGTTCAAAAGAGAAGAGATTCAAAAGGAGCAGTAACTGTAAAAAAACCCACTGGACAAAGAAAACAGATATACACTTTATATAGATTTCAATCTCCCCTTATTCCACCCCTCTGGCTATTCCTCATGTGACAGACAAAGGAAAAATAAGTAACTGCAGAAAAGGAAAGAGCCTGGTAAGGATATGAAACACCTTCTGAAGTTGTTTATATGGATTCTCATCTTCCATCTTCAGGTTTTCATATTAACTGGGTGTGATTGCTCTGTGTTCTCTGGACTCCATTGTGAACCCTCCCTTGTACAAAGACAACTTGTAGATTTTTGGCACAGAGATTGGTTTTGTGGATGGTTACTGCCGTGCTGCTAAAATGCCATTTGGATATGTGTGCCCCTTGGCACTGCACAGGCAAACAGGAACCTCTTTCTGAACTGGTGCAAGCCAAAAGGAATTTTTGACTCTTACTAGAAACACATTCTGGCAACACTGGATGGACTTTTAACTCCTGTGAAAAGTCTCATAAAGTATTCCTGAATACAATCCCTACGTTCAGTTTGGCAAGGACAACAACAAATTCAGGTTTGTAATATCTCTTTCCCTGCAGATGAAAGTTCTGCCTGTGATTTTTGCCTTTGTAGAATAAGGAAAGTGATCGGTTTTTTCTGCCTGTGTGGATTTGAGGTCTGCCTTCTCCATTTCCAAACTAATCCAATAAAATAAAAAGTGCTCTGGAAAGCATGACTCCTACGAGAGAGGCATATTCTGACTTTGAGGGAGAAAAAGTGTCTGCATTAGGATGATAAATGACTGACTATAATTAATTAATCAATTAATTGATTTTACAATAAAATCCAGTATTAGAAGTAGTACCAGCCTTAAATACACCATGACCTGCAGTTTTATCTGATAAATTATGCTCCATCAAAATCCACACTCAGCAGTTATTTATTGCTCAAAGCTCCAAATTGGATCTTCTGAATTAATTTGGATCCCAAGTATTTTGCATTTGTATCGCCACCCAAAAGGGTTCTTGTAAAAATTATGTTTAAAAAAGGGATATACAATATTTACTGTAGAAACATGCTTGACTTTCTATGATATTAAAAAAAGCTTAGCGAAAGGGAACAATGCTCATCATCTAAATGTCTGGTCTAGAAAAATTACTCCTGGGGTGATTTCAGGATGCTGCTCTCCCTGGATTCAATTTATGTTCTGCATCTACAATAAAGGGCAAATGCCTCTGCAGTTCCCTGCTGAAATCAGTGTTGGGCTTGTACTTCTCAGTCTCACAGCTTGGAAGAATGCCATTACAAAGGAGCAAGAAAAAGGGAAATGAGCCACCACAGAGAAAGTCAAGAGTGAAGATGCACTTCAAATCAATTTTGCCATGAAGTTGAGCTCTTGTTATGTCTGGTAGGAATGGATTTTAACAGATAGGAGAGAATAACCTCAGGGCTACTATTCTCCTCATCACACAGATTTTTTTTTTCTTTTTTTTTTTTCCCTTTTCTGGAAATAACAAAATGTTACTGATTTTTTAAAAAATATTTATTTTAATGGTGCTAAATGTCTAAAAAAATCTCAGAAAAGTGGTTCTATCTTGAGAAAAATATGTTATTTAACTTATGAAATATGATAAACAGCTTATTTAAGTGGGACTTTGTTATTCGAAATGCTATGTTGTAATAGTGGAAGAGATGAAGGAAGAGACAAAAGATGATGGAAGAGACAATAAAGTCTGGTCAGTCTGATAAAATATTAGAAAGAAATTTCAAATGGCATTTGACAACTTATCAAATAAAGGGCACAATTCAATAAGGGATCACAATTCAAATATTCAGTGGTATTTAGAAGAATACACCATTTCAAAACCTACTAAAATATGTTTTTGTTAGTTCTATCTTACTGCACAGGACACAAACTGAGGAATTAGATTTCAGAATAGCTGAAAAATCACAGTTGCTCATAATCACTCCAAGGTTTTTCCACAACTAACTGAAATATAGGTCATAAGACTAAAAAAAAAAA